>MU883394.1:0-14434 GCA_036418205.1 Ostertagia ostertagi | reverse complement strand
CCAGGTGGTCAAGTGCTCATGGTCGGCCTTACACAAGGTTTCCATCATGGCTTCATTCTGCAGCAGTCCCTTCTATAGTGATGGCGTGTGTGTGGAATCGGCTGCGCTCAGGTATCTGCTACAATACCCTGGTAGCAACGTGCGGAGGCACTCCCAATTTAGGGTGCAAGGGGCGCTCATCAAAATGACCGCAGGCCCAGTATGAGGTTGAAGTTCATAGCTCGTTTCGTCTTTGCCGTTGCGATTGGACCACTAGCTCAGTACCCTATCAGTAGCAGAGACTGGTCAAACACAGCGCTGGATCTTCTCTGTTGTCCTCCTTGCTACAGAGTTCATTTGAGGATCGTAAAGCATAATCATTCATTATAGTCACTGACCTATTTTTATTTTAGTTTAGGTTGGAAAGAAAGTCCTGCAACACTTTTTCAAATTTTTGATTTTAATTTTATCTTTTTTGGTTACAACTTCTGACCGGTCTTATATCTACCATGAGTGTCCACCACTTGTCTCCATCGCTCAGAAAATTTCTTGATCCTCCTCCGCCAAAACCCAGCGGAGTGCGGGTCGAGAAAGGAGCGACCACACTTTCGAGTTGGAGTTGACCGTTTAATTACTTCGTCATCAAAATGATGATTTTTAGGTCCAGGGTAGATGGCAGTCATTTATAGCTCGACGGGAATACGCTCAGAGAGGTAAGAACCGGGCTCATTCCGGATCAGTGATTCGCAGAGTGTCGGAAATGAATGATTTATTCTGTCGCGGTACGTAGGGCTCCTGACGAGCTGCCTCGGCCAGCTTCTGGAGTTCCGCAACACCTAAGACCTCTACCTACACAATGGTGCCCATAACGAGAATTTGTACATGAGCTTCCGTAAGAGCCCTTTCCTGTAATGGAGTGTGTAGGACGCTGCTGGCTTCTTATGTAAATATCTAAAGATCGAAAGCGCTGGTAAAGCTGAAACACGCTGTAGCGGTAAACGAGGCAGCGCCTATAGAGAGTACGTGCAGCATATGTTAGTGTCAGTCGTTGACACGAATCCCATATTTTGTAAACATTTGTACTAGACAGTGACTCGGAGTATGGATTTGCTAGTGGTCGAGGTTTTTTGAATTTTCTTGGATAAGTACTGACTGCAGCACTTATATCCACCGCGTGGATTGAAGCCACGAGAATGCTCTACCGTTTGTTAGTCATAAATGTTACCCATGAATTTTTCAGAAAAAAAAAGAAAATTTTAGAAAGAGTGTTGCAGAACTTTCTTTCCAACCTAAATAGTTTGATAACCTCGTTACGGGCTTGCTCTTCCGAAACCGTGCTGTTAAGGCTCTTGAAGCGTACTTCAACATAGTAACGTACATATTTCACAACGAAACGGTCTAGACGGAAGAACTTCGAACTTGAATAGAATTGAGACACGAATTATGAGACAGCCCAATATAATATGATATATAGAAAGCGCTCTCACCGCAAACCAAAAGTTTGTGTGGGGCATGCCCGATTGCTGGGACAGCGTCACATTTGGAGCTTCTTCAGGATGACGAATTAAAGCTGATTAGGGCCCTGGCCTATGAGTAGTAGCGGGCAGTCAATGTCGAAAAGTGCTTTATCTCCGAATCAATTGGAACCAATGATTCTACCATTTCCAGAGGGGTGCAAGACTCGTACATCTCAAGGGTGATTTCAGTAGCGACTTATCCCATCTCTCATCTTCTCCACTTTAACGACGTCGGCGACAATAAATACAAGATGGCTAACCTAAGGTGTGCGTGACATTTTGCTGAGTTTGAAACATTGTGTGTCATCAAATTTGATGTCAAAGTCATTAAATTTTTTGCTCTCAAAATACATATCATATAAAATACATATCATATAAAACACATCATATCTTAATCATAGTTTTTCTGAAAGCTGTCAGAATACCGCAATGCGATGGAGCGAGGAGGAGCGCATTTAAACTAAACCCACAGGAGTATGGAAACGATCCGATAGGTGTGGAAAATTGCCAATAAATGAAATGGCCAAAAATATGACAGGAGCATTAACAAGAGTAGCGAATAGTACGAAACTCTTCGAGATTCTATTCGAATGATGTCCAAATAATATACGGTAAACAGACAAAGCGTTGTTAGTGCGCTATTTTTTTCTCCTGAAGCAACAGCGTTTCATAACCTCAAAGCCTAACACGGTTGGCGCTCATCGCACTCTTGGGTTTTACAACGTCGACCGTGTGGGACCAGAGCTAGAGCGATTTTGCGAGCGCCGTCGCCGCACACCAAATCATGGATTTTGAGCTGTAAATACGCAATACTTAGATGCGTTGAACTGTTTTCAATAGTGTTCGATCTGTCTAACTTATCGGAGTTACAGTAATGGAAGTTCGACCGAAATGATGTGTTAAGGTTCGCCAAGAAAGGGCAGTATTTACTTACTTTCTCCTCAGTTTCCCTTTAGTGTTTCCAAAATTAATTTGGACGTGGTTGTTTCAGTAAAAACACATATCTTCCCATACGAATAGGTTTGTATTCGCTTCTGTTATTCCTTTTTATCAACATGTTTACGTTAATGAAAAGAAAACGAGGAATGAACTGAACAGACATATCCGTAAGGTCTGGAAAACCTCTGCCAAACTAAAGAATATTTGGCCTTTCTGTGAGCCATGTGGTTTTTAAGTATGCTAATGTATGACCTATAGAATGAGTACAAAGACCTTAGGAATAAGTCGCACAAGCGCAAGAAAAAGGGATGACTTGGGTGGGACGCGTTACCGCGTCACAATGTCCCACGAGGTGCGCAAAGTGGGACGCGTTACCGCGTCACGCTGTCGTCAAATAATCAGGACCTTAAAAAGAAAAAATTTCGAGGACACAATTGATTTTTTGGCAAAAAAGAGGCACGGAAAACCGTTTCGGCGAACACTTTTGGTCGCTACTGTAGTTTGAAACTTATTCTCGCTCAGGCGGCAATTTTTACCCACTCAAAAACATGATTGGGAGGAAAAATAAGAAGATAGGGATCTTTCGAGGGCAGCGAGCCTAGGACGTCCTGTGGATTCACAAATATTAGCACACCATTTAGTTAGCTTAAAACTGTCAGAATTGCCTCCAATTTTTTGGAAAGTTCGTAATCAAAAAAATCATCGTCTTCGACGAGAGCAATTGACGCTTCTTTGTTCAGATAACTCCACTTCATACCATGAGGCATTGAGGATATTTTAATTGCTCTTGTGGAGTCATCCTCTGCCAGCAAGTTTCTACTTGCCTCACCAGGTACTCAAACATGAAATTGCCCTATTGAACTTAACTATAGGATTTCCGAAAAAGATCTTTCGAAATCGCGACATACTATAGTGGATGATCACTACCTGCATACTGCATGCAGAGCTTGGCCAAACACCTGAAAAAACGATGTGCAGATTCAATTTTGTTGGTTAAATTTTTTGAAGCTTATTCAATGATGTCACTGAAATGTTGATGCGCCAGTAGTTTTGTCTTCCTCTGTAGTTTGCCTTTAAAAAAGGGATTTCGTACCAAACCATCTCCTTTCTAATGAAAACGTTGAGCGTAGGGTGGGTACGGAAAATCCCCGAATTTCGCGAAAAGTTTCTGACTCACGAAAGGTCCTCCAAATCTCCCGGAATCCACAAACACGACCCTACTCGATCTCAGCGGATTATTACTCTTTCCCATAAATACTATGATGATGACGAGGCGGTCACGAGACAAGAGCTTGAAAGCATAGTTAAATGCAATTATTGTATATACATATTATACGAAAAGTATAGGACGCCATGTTTTTGTGTGTAAAAGCCAAGAAAGAGACTCGATCAGGAAACCGACTTCACACAAAGATAGAGTTAAGCTATTTGATCACTTGTGCAGAAGGTGCTTTGAATTTGACGACTCTGCTTTGAGAGAGGCCTTCTGACGTCCAACGACAAAATCAGCAGTGCGCCGCAGGTAGCCAACGGCGATGTCGTCCCACCTCTTCTGAAGCGCTAACTTCAGAGCACCCACCGAGCTGGAGAAGTCTTATGAGGTCTTGCTCTACAACATCCTCACATAGAGGAGTCCATCGGGTTAAGGGCCTGAGAGGAAGAAGGTCACAATTCCTTGCTCCAGTGGCCCGGGAAGTGAGCGCCCAGGATGGCTTTGGTCGATTTGAACGCGTATTAGGGAGCCCAGCTTCATTGAAGAGCAAACGATCATTGAGCAAAATGCTCGTAAATCCAGAACAACATACCGTACCTCATTAAAGTCTTTTGCAAGACCTTCGAGTTAATTTCAACATTTGTGGAAGATGAACTCCAATGGAGCTGCACTTTTGGATGTTACCCCGTCACAAACTACCACACCTTCGGGAGAAAGTCTGTTGTAAACTAGACGTTATCTCGGAGACTTGCTCTCACTTTTTGGCAACAACTGCCTCTGACTTTGGTGGTCGCAAAGAAGTTTAGTTCGAAAATTTTCTCATTAACCCAATCCGTAAGAGAGATGCGGCGCACCTCGAGCTCGTGCAGAAACTTTTTGCATTTTATCAGTTGAATCTATTCGGGTTGCTCCAATAAAAACCAGCATAGAAAGAGTCGGTAACCTCTTCAAATAATGATTGCTTCCCAAGATTTTCTGGAAGGAGTGACGGCAGATCCTGAGATCAAAAGCGATGTGACTCACGCTGGCTTCATCGTTGTGAGCCATCCTCTTCTAGGTGATTGCCCAATCCTCTGAGTGTGCACAGTTCTTGAACTTCCACTTTTCGCAATCCCAGAGACGTGTGCTTGAACCTTGAGAGCACCGAACATGTTTCCAAAGAGTTGAAGAGGGAATACCGAGTCGCTTTCCGAAGTTGCAATTTCAGAGACCGTCATTGGGCAGCCTCTTGGTAATGGGTCGATGCAAAAAATCTTCATGGCGAGAGTTCAGATGAACTTTGGACCAAACAACTTATGGTGCTTCTTACATAGTTTCAAAGCTTTCGAAGAGTTTCGAAACACTCTGAAAATACTCCACGGCTCAGTGCCAGCAAGCGGTCAAAGCCGCGTCCTATACTTTTCGGCCACCCTGTATTTGCAGCGTAGTGAAATGCAACCCAGGAGTTGAATTGTGTGTCGGCGTGTTGCCACATATCGGAAGGCATTGGGGCGAGCTAGTCTGGTGGCAATAGTAAAATAATGAAGGGGACAGAATGCCGTGAAATACGTCTAAGCTTAAGCACTGTACATCAATACTTAACTTTTTTGGGCTGCGCTAATGATAACGAGCAGACCTCGAGCAGGTTGGGGAGATAGTCGAGGGAGCCCAAAGGGGGCAGCGAGGCGACCGGATAACAGATATGCTGGAGACTCGAAAATGTGAAGCGGTTGAAGCAGTTTGCAGAACGCTACCGCCCTTGGACGATTTCTAAGCGTGAGAGTGCCGATACTTATGATGCCTTGGGTGACGCGCTCTCCTACAAAGGGGGACTTTTCGCCTTAAACTCTGGGTATTTGCGTGGAAGAGGCCATTCAGTTTCTCAATTCAAACCGTCAATCAACCTGTGAATACTTTCTTTAGGGTTCGCTCCCTCAAGCAACACAGTCTCAGTGCCTGCTATGTATTAGGTAGGCTAGGTTAGTGTCTTCTCTAATAATAGTTGATAAAAAGCCAGACCCGTCCTTTATAGTCCCCGTGCTGAAAGCTCAACCCTTGCTTACTTCCAAGGACCTTCATTGGAGCGAATTGCCCCGCTCCGGAACGAATGGTTGGGGTCTAAAAAAAAGTTGAAAACGGACAGAACCTGAGGGAAATCAACAGGAGAAGTCAACACATCACATTCATCCCAAAGGCGAAGGAATAAATGAGATTTCGGAAAACGTCATTTATCAGGTGTCACAGGAAGACCGTATAATTATTTGGTCTTCGAAAACGTGGGGTCCCTTCGTATTTTGTCTTTCACTCCACTCAAACACCTCCAACACTTCGAAAGAGCCTTGTGATCTTCCACGCTTCTCTGTGAATTATTCGCATGAGTTAGGCCACATGTAAACCTTAAGCCTATTTTTCATGCTCTCGTGTTTCCTGGCTAATCGTTCGACAATTTCAGTTCACAAAGGAATCAGTGAAACCAGTAGAACTGGATACTGCATGGGCGGCTCCTGAACTTCACATTAAAGAGACGCCTGTTACTGTTCAAAGTGACGTTTGGGGCCTTGGTGTGATCACTTTCTGCCTGTAAGTGCATCGTTCGTGAATTGTGAAAACGGAAAAAAGGGTCTGATATTGGTATTCCATTGAAAAAATCCTAATTCTATTTTCAGATTAGCCGGATTCCATCCATTCACATCTGAGTACGATCGACCGGAGGAGGTGAAGGAGGAACCCTGAACTAGTATAATGTGAAATGCGATCCGAATCTGATTCCTGTGAACGCCAGCCAAGAAGCTCTCAGCTTCGTCACCTGGGCGTTGAAAAAGAACCCATTGTGAGTCGATCAGCTCATTTATAACACAGAAATATCCCTTCTTCTCTAGCCGCTTCTGCTCTCGATTTCGTAGTCAATGGATACGTTCCTGGTAATTGCCAAATGTTCGATAAAAAAAGTAAATGCCTTGAAATGCTGAGGGACAACTGAGGGCAATGGGGAGATTGGTGGGCGTCCGAATAACGCCGCGGAAGTCCTATGCTAGTCGGGCCAGCGGCATATTTAATTTGAATGCGAATTGCATGTCGCTCCCCACCCTTGGGAGGTTCGCTTTTCTTCCCACGAGGTGAGTTTCCCCTTCTTCGACCTTCGACCTTATCGTGGAATCCTCTTTCAAGACGACATTAGCGGAAGAGCGTCAGTTAAGAAGAAGTTCATGACGTCCCCAATTTGCCCGGCATGGCACGCGGCTGACCTTCAGGCCGATCGGTTGGCCTTGTAACATGGTTTCCAACTGTTGTTATTATCAAAAACGCCATTTATGCAATGACTAGGTGGAGCAGTTGAGGCAAATATATGCCAGGCCTACTGAAGCGTAACTAGATTCCTGACCGAAAAAAGCGCTGCGGTCCAAGTGGGTAGTGTTCTGACATTGTTCCTGGAAGTGCGAAAGCGCGGGGTTACTCTCACCGATGCATTCATTCGACGACGATCTTCCAGCGACTGAATGGAGAAGACGAGGCAATTATCTTCATGGTTCCTCGCCGCTTGATCCTCAAATGGGTACGAGAGACGGGAATCAATCAGAGTGTGGTCGGTCTCTGTGCCGGATATAATTTGGCGATTTAGTTCAATGTGTTCGGACTAAAGGTTTGGCCAGTTGATAGGTCCTATGGCTTATGGTATTGTGCATAAGACGTACCAACGACCCGGACGAGGGGAAAAATCAGATGGGATATAGTCCAAGATGGTACTCTAGAATGATCACATTCTGCTCGATTCTCCTCCTATGTGTTTCTGCAGCCGGTACAGTTGGTGGAATGTAATCTGTAGCCAGGGTTGAATCGGTCGAGGATTCGTCGACTGCTCGTCGAGGATTTTCGCCTGTTCGGTCACGCTCTCCCGCGCGTGGCATTCACTCTCGCCACGCGCGAGCCGTCTGTGCTCTCCTCGCGTACACTCAATCTCGACACAGTACAAAGCCATGGGCGGGAATTTCCTCGACCGTTATTCACCCTTCTGGTATTTATCCCTGGGAGAAAATAGATTTTTCCCTTCCATCGACCAATGAGCTACAATCAGTCGACTTTACTCAATAATTGCGCCATGCCTCAGTTGAACCTTCTATTACATGTTAGGGCAGCACCTCTTTGATTGCTTACTTTTTCAAGTATTACTTCTTATTTTCAGATATGCGGCATCTCGCCTTCGAAAGACCGCTCTTCTCACGAAGCAGTCTCAAACCCGGCCTATCAGCACCGATTTGGAGCTGAAGTATGGCGGAAAATTGATACAGTAACGAAAATTTCGGGCTGATCTGAAAGGCGTCATCCCCGATTTTTCGACAGTTTTATGGATAATTATCAAACTTTCGAAATCAAACAGTAGACGAGTAGTAATCTGTATTTTATTGGTATTTAGCAGTGTTTACTGTCATTTGTAGGCTTTAGTGAAGTTCTGTGCTTTCGTCAGCTGCTCTGAAGAGTATGGGGAACTCGTTAGGAGCATTCTGACAACCTTTTGTACTGATTGTTTTTTACCCTATGGATTTTCTATGTCATCGCCTTTCCCTCGACTAGCAGATTTCACAGTGCAATACTGATCCTGTTTTGTTTCTGTGCGCCGGCCCAGCTTGTTTTTTGTTGTCGAGTTGCGAAGAGGTGAATGAAGTTTTTCCCAAACCCTTTCTAACCATCGGAGCAATGGAACTTGAAGGCACATCTCGCGATCAGACGGGCGCAGCTATCCGGTCGATCACGAAAATGGAGATGCGATGTGATGCCAATATGGAGAAAAAAAGGAAAAGAAACTTTTGAAAGTACCGAAAGAAGCCCTTCTTCTTTGGGGGTTGGTATGTTCACGAAACAGACATAGGCAGACACTTCAGACAGTGTGCGCTGACACGAGAGAAGAGGGTGATGTGATGAGAGAGCATAGCGGAAGTGCGAGAGCGCAGAGATTAAGCCACAGTGTCCAACCGCGCCGAACCCAGTATCAATCCGGGATGCCATCACACGCCAGGAGGCATGTGTTTGCCTCGTTTTTTGATATCACAGTAATAGCACAGCTTCTGCTTTTGCGCACCCTACTCTCTCATTTGCGGGTAGAATTGCAGCGGTAATCTGATCACGCTTCCAATGGGATGCGCTTTCTGCCATTGTCCTTTGAAGAGAGCATATCAGACATCCTAAGGCGCCTTCCTTTTTGGCGTAAGCGGCGTGATACGAAAAAAAAAAGAGTTTAGGGTGACGTGGTGTTTGCTCGATGGTAACTAATGATGAAAATACGCGGGAAATCGTCGATAAAAAATATGAAACGTGCGTCCTTTTTTGGCTTATTTGCGTTTTCATATCAACAAGCTACAGCTAGAGAAAGTAGAGGTTATGAACGAGTTGACGAGCAATGTGTTTCGTGCACTTGGCGAATCACGCTATCAAGTGGTATGATGAATTTGCACAGCCTTCACCAGCTCGTCCAAATCAGCAAAAATAAGGGCGGATCGCCTCTGGGGCGGAGCGCTTTCGAAGTTCTTCTCAGCAACCAGCGCACCTTTCGTTGCGAAAGTGCCACACTTCGCCTCCTTGCCAGCCAGTAATTGCATATGCTTCCCCACGCGTTCCCTCTTTATGATAATCACTTCCTTTAACCTAGCTGTGGCTTCGCGGAGTTCGGGTCAAGTGGACTTCTCCCAAAAAATTGCATTAGTTCAACAGTTCAAAATTTAAAAAAGATATAGGACGAAATCCTCTTTACATAGTGTCGATTATGATGTGAATAAAATTCAAATAATGAATAGAATTCAGGAGGGGTTCGTTCCTTTACAACAAGATGGCCATCTCAATCGTTATACTCCGCTTCCTTGATCTTTCAATTTGTTTTGAGTGGGAGCCATTTTCTAAGAACTTTAACCAGCAACGGATAAGTGGTTTTCCTTGGAGAACTTTGAAACGGAGAACGCTGTTGGTAACGACTTCTCTGACCACGGCGCCTAAATGGAATGATGTTCCGGAATGGAAAAATGTTTCCCATCTCTACCTCAAAGGCGGAAGTTTACTATGAAAACGCATCTATTAGAAATCAAGGCAAAGGGGGTTACTGGTGAATGGATGACGAAAACTAAGAGAAACTACCCAGCAACAAAAAAATTAGACCCCCTCTCCCGTCGATTTCCGCATTGTTGCGAATCTCACCGATGCTGCCTTCTTCAATGCTAACGCTTTCTCTACTAAAGGCTCGAGTCAGAGAGCAAGGACTTACCTTGCTATCAGGAGGGTGGAGCGGCACGAGCGCAGCGGATACGCGCTGTTCGCAGCTCTCCTGACTGGAGACTTTACTTACAGAAGCAGTTGAAACCATAAATAGAAGGAGGATTTGCTTACAGTTATGAAGCCATTGGCCCATGAGATGCAAAGGTACCGCTTCCGCAAGTAGGGGGGCGCCGCTTCCGTAGCGGCCTATGTAGGATGGCCTTATTCGAATGACGAGTTCCTTCTGCGCTGGGTGAATCCTCCGATTAACTCCCTCACTTGCTGATCCCTCGCTGTCAGACTCCAGCTTTTTAAGTAGGGGAGCGAGTAAAAAATGCTCGCGTTGATGACTAAGGAAACAATATTTCCCATTTAGCTAGGGTTTGTTCCTTTGATCTTCCCTTAGCACGCTTGAGTCTATTTCTAACGACCACAATTACTGTGGTCATTAACGATCACAACCATCCGAACACAAGCTGGCGCCACTGAAGCTTTATAAGTCATCCATAATTTAAAAAAGGATGGTACTTTTAACACAACGAGTGAATGCAATTTAGTCATGTGAACCGGAAAACATCTTTGACCACAGGGTAAGTAGTATCCAGCTGGGTCGGCTAAACGGAAACCATATTCAGTGCCTCAGGAAGATGAAATAATCACTGTTTTGATATCATTGGAGAGTTTTTCCAAGAAGGGTGACTTCTGTCGCTACCATATCGAGTACCCGACAGGAGGCCCGTCGCGCGGCGAGACGCAACACAGATGCAGACGAGTCAGCGGACAAGTTTGCAGCGTGCACAGCAGTGATTTCGCATCAATTTAGGCACTAAGATTACGTCCCAGATCACACAGAGGACTCGTCTACAGACCCGATTGCGTCTGGGTCCTATCACCGCGCGATGGGCCTCCTGTGGGGTACCGCACGTCATGACAATCAACAATAAAAAAAGCTTCGTGAAAGATAATAACGCAACATTACAATTTGTGACAGACGTGGACGATAGCGTCTTCGGCTATTGCTGGGAAGTACCCTCCAACCATAGGTGGCCTCCAACAGGCCACAGTATGCTTTCCAGTTGCAAAGCAATTCGCTGGAAGTGTCATAGTCCCAAAGCAGTTACCAGTCTTGCAAATGCTGCTCTGCAATGCTCAATTTCTCACCCCGAGTACATTTTATGGTCTCTTCAATCTCCATCCACTTTCTCCTTTCTCTGCCGGCTCGCCGTTTTGGCAAATTGCCACGCCGTCTTTCTGCGTCCCTGCCATGCCCATTGATCCGCTGGTCCCCTCTCCCCCCGACGGCTGTTCTCTACCTCAGCAACCCTTCCAGCATGTGCAATGCAGCGTTGATGGCGCAGTGGTATCAGTGCCCGCTGTCAAGTGAATAGCAGAGAGTTCAATTCCGGGCGATGCAGCAGTTTTGCCAACATCGTGCTGAAGTTCGCCGTCTATCCTAGGGTCACCTCCCTGTTTCTCCGCCGTTTACGGCCGCAGTTCACCACCTTTGACTCCCAGTCTATGGCCCTTTACTACCGTCCCAGTCAATCTCGAAGAATGTCCACCTTGTGCAAAAAAGTCACGCTCTTTCAGTCTGGTCGCGCGGTCTGGTTTCACATAGTTCTGAGACACTAATTCCAAATTAATTGGTACGATAAACTGCTCGCATAAGGCAAGTGGACCCGCAACTACTAAGGTGATGCGACTGTCGTTACTTAAAACTGAAGGTTTCAGATTAGCAGTCACACGCTCGTCTGCCCGTTGCGATGTCTGCTTCTCACTCGTCTGCGTGCTCTATCGCCTTCGATTCTTTCCCCCTCCTCGTGCCGACATCCTTCTCATTTCGCACCATGTCCCCTGCCATTGAACTCTACAGCCTGACGGAGGATTTTCTTCACAGATCTGCCCGCTTTGAAAAAATTCATGGTCACAGCAAATCCTCGCGCGCAGTGCCTTTAGGTTTCAGCAAGAAGAAGCCCCTTTTTGCTATGTGTAAAGCGGTCGGATCGCCCAGCTGACGTAGCAGTAGCAGCGTCAGCTAACTAATAATGATAGTTCATAGTTCAAAAGAAAACACAATCAAGAAAAGACATTGTACATTGTTAATTGCACTTACCCCTATATAGCCATGAGAGGGATTATGGGGCCACCACCAATTACTGTAGGGACCCACCCAAGCCGAGCACTCCACAACTAGACATGCAAATATCAGCCAGCGCATTTCGTCAATCTGCAAAACTTTAAAAAACATATCAACTAAAGTTTAACCTTCTCGTCGACTCAGCAATAATCTTTCCGCACGGCTTGACAAAAGAGGAAGACATCACGGTTGGGGTGCACCAAGGGTCAGCTCTGAGCCCGTTCCTCTTCCTCCTAACACTAGATGTCCTGGTGAAGGGGCTCATGGAAGGGACCACTGAAGACCATCCTCTACGCTGACGACATCGCCCTGATAGCGGATAGCAGAGAGGAACTTCAAGCCAAGGTGCAGAAATGGCAGAAGTCCTGGTAGAAGGGGCTCCGGCTGAATGTTCAGAAGACAGAGTCGATCGTGGACGGCCATGGTGAGGCCGAGAAAGTGGAGGTTTCCTACTACCTTGGGAGCAATCTGGCTGCTGACGGTAGCGTAAATCTAGGCGGTGAAGGCTTGGTCAACGCTGCATGGACGCAATAGAAGTGGTAAGGCCTGCGATGCTATACGGCAGCGAGTGCTGGCCCCTGAACAAGAACCACGAAAGGCAGCTTCACTCCGCTGAAATGAGGATGCTGAGGTGGGCCTGCGGCTGGACGCGGCTGGACAGGGTCAGGAAACGAGGTGTCCCCCAAGAGGCCCGTCGCGCGGCGAAGAAGAGACGCAGACGCGGCAAAGGACGAGTCGCAGCGCATACTGTAGCGGTTAGGCGTCAATTTCAATAGAACGCATTACAGTACGTCCCACACCATTCACTCCACGGCGTGGGCTCAAAATTCGATATCTGCTTATACACGCCGCTTTTCTTATCGGGTTCAAGGGGGCACGCGATGGTGCGTACCTGTTTCCGTCTGCTTCACCAAGGCTAGTCACCGATTGCGCGTATATTGAAACTGCTACATGGTGGCAAAAGAGTAACTGTTCCTGTGAACCAAGCTCTGGATGAGCAGACGAACAGAGCGCCGTGCCCCCCCCCCCCGAAACCCGAGTTTCTCCGGCAATGCGGAGGGAAGTAATAGCGCAAAAAATCCAAGAAAACGCCGGCGTATAATAATTTTGAGCCACCAGTTGTGGTGTTGTACGTATTGTAATGCGTTTTATTGAAATTTCTTGTTTTTGGCCTAACCGATACAGTATGCGCTGCGACTCGTTCTTTTTCGACGGGCCTCTTGGGGGACACCCAGAAATGAGGATGTCAGAGCGGCCATGCGGACTGTCCCTGTTCGACTTCGACTTCGAAGCAATGGACTTCGAAGTGCAAGGCAAGCGACCGCGAGGAGCCCCAAAGAAGAGGTGGAGAGACGTGATCAAGAAGGACCTAAGTGAAGTCATGGCCAGAAGATGCGTGGACAGGTTAAAGTGGCGACGACTGACAAAGGACAGCGGACCCTGTGCGGGACTAATGCTAAGAAGAGGAAGCTGAAGTTTAATCTTGCTAGACTGACTGAATTAGACTGCTTGTTTGTTGTTCCATCGACATGACTTCATACTTTAGCAAGAAAAGAACGAGAGCAGGAAATCTGAAAAAGCCATTTGTTACCAAACTATGCTGTCCTATTTATGCTCGACCTTATAGTCATATGTTAATCAAATTCTATTCATTAGCAATTGAATGCATGTAGAGATTGCCTCTTTTTTGATGTGTTGGAAAAGTTTCACCGTCATTTTGTTCACATTGCACATTTGTTTTTGGTCGTGGGTTTGAACTTTCAGGAATTAACATTAAGTTCCATAAACAGGCCCTTATTTTCCTGGTGGACATCGAAGAACTTTCACACTCAGAGCCTCCACCGAGAAATTGGAATTGGAAACTTTTGGCAAAGCGTCACTGTAGCAAACTGGATCAGTTTCTCTAGGGAAGCGAAAGCTTAGCTTTCAAATAATCCTTTGATTATTCTTCACTACTCTCGTTTACTCAAAAGCAGCAATTACGATAAGTTTGAGAAGGTTTAGATGAGACGTGGTGGTGCTCAATGGTACGCCAGTGGCGAAAAAAGCGGAGAAATCCGTCAAGAAAACGCAAAACGGGACCCCCTTTTTTGGCCGTTGGTTTTCACTCATGAACAGGTAACAGCTCAGAAAGCGGACGTATGAACGAGTTCACCGCAACGCGTTTGGTGGCACCATGCAATCATGCTCCAGTTGTGCCGCTGCTGGCAACGCAGCTCGTCCAAATCACCAACTAAACTAGTGGGCGGATCGCTTTTGGGGGCGGAGTGCTTTCGAAGTCCTGCTCAGCAACCAGCGCACGTGACTGATTCTTGTGGTGCATGTTTCCCCGATGCGCTCCCTCTTTATCGTAATCGCTGCCTTTATGTCGCTTCGACACGGGAAGCTCTCCGACTAAACTACTGTGGGCTATTGGTCAAAATCTCCATACTC
>MU883393.1:0-10966 GCA_036418205.1 Ostertagia ostertagi | reverse complement strand
TGGGAAAGGTGAGACAGACAGAGTCCTGAGCTTCAGAAGAACAGCATTCAGTAAAACAAACTCCAATGTTAGATAGAAAATGAATAAGTATCAGAAGGTACACCCTACTTTACTATATTTGCAATTTACGAAACTTTCGTGAATCCGGCCAATTCCTTCACGTGCATTTAGGATTTTTGGTGCTAGACCATAACAAACATTTTCTTCAACTGCTATTAACCGTTAAGAGGAAGGAATACTCACCTTCTTTTACGAATCGGTCAACTCAATCCGGAAGCTTTTCCTCTTCCTAAACTGGGGTGACCATAATCTGCGCACCAAAATGTCTACCCTAATGACGTGATCGCCGAAACTTTGATAATCAGTCGGTAAGCATTAAACAAAACCTCTAAAAGTGGATCATCGCTCCAGGTGGCCTGAATTAGCCTACCGTGAATCAAGGTTGCGTTAGATGAAGCTGTATAATGAACTATGTATGGGCATTTTTACGGGAAAAAGATCAAAGCCTCTGCTTTTCAATGTGGTACTAGGAGCCGATCGCATTCAAGGAAAAAAGAACAAAATGCTGAGAAAGAGCAGAAAGTTTTGTAGTTCACTGACTATGGTGTGGATTGATATGCAATTGTTATTTAAAGAATACAAGATAATTTAGAAACGACACTGAAAAATATTGCTCAGAAAAATGCAGTCGTTAAATAGCAGCTCTCAACACAATCGGAGCTACAAGCTCTATGATTTTCGCGGAAAACCTGGGATCGGATTCAAGAAGGCGCACAAGGACGGTGTCAGCTATGGAAGAGGGTTGTCGGCCGAACTGAAGGCAAATATTGCATGAGACCGTCACAAGAACTGTAGAAAAAGTAAAAGTTATATCATTTTTGAAGAAACCAAGAAAAAAGACCCGAGTTTGAATGGCGCACAAAAAGTGCGCGAGAAGTCCGCAGTGGGTCGACGCACATTTGCAGACATGACGTCGTAAATAAATCACGATTGTCCGAAGATGACCTGCGCAATCTTAGCTCAGTGCGTTCGCGCGCGGTCAGCAAAAGACTGCGCGACGGGTGTGCGGCCCCAAGTTCGGGCGCACAACTCCGGGAAAGGTGACGACAATTCACGGAGGCACTGGGCTCTGAACGATTACGAGTAGATAAGCTCCGTTCCGATTTCCTTTTTGCCCAATGAGACCCATGAGACGCAACCCTACAGGGGTCTCATCCAGTAAGGGGGGGCATGTGCTGCGACAGTTCATATTGCATGAAGTAATCCACTTTTTTCAGGGAGGGAAGCTCCGGTGGGTGTAAAAGTTAAGCGAAATGGTTCACGCACCCCGGGGATTCCCTCCCCTTGCAAAAATTGGAATTTCTGTAGCCGGCAAGAACTGTCACCATCCCCCTTACTGGATGAGACCCCTACAAGTTCACAGACTTCCGAAAAAGCTCTTGTTTTCTGTTTTTTGACGGCTTCGTTTTTTTCCCATCAACAGTCAAATTGCTACTATAATTCTAATATATTTTTGGGCTTAATATCCATGACCAGGTAGTCTTGGAGTCCGTCTTCGATTTTTGTTTCGATAGTGATTTTTTCCAGGTCCATACACACTTAATTATCTACTGTTACTCGTCTAGCGTGTTTACCCTCCCTTTCGAGAAACGAGAATAGTGTCGAGTGCAGATCATGCACCACAAGTGACGACGGCTTCCAAGAAAATCTGGTTAATGTGGTTCATAGCGATAGCCGATTTTTGGTAAATGATTGTTTAGTGACAACATAGAGTACAATTGTAACAGGCTAATCATCACTGGCAGAAAACATTAGCATTTTTTTGGAGGCTGTCGTCACTTGTGTGTTTGTCGTCACCGGGCTCAAGCGCCGGACATAACCACTTACCGCACCTCTTCTCGGTTTTGAAAGGTATTTGATAAAGCGCATTGGTTAATCCCCTTTCTTGTACCATATCTTCTCTTAATGGCGTGGTTCAAAAATCGGAAATACGCAAACCTCAGTACCAGCCGTCCGGCCAGAAGCTCATGGCAGTAATCCTGCCAGCGACCTATTGGGAGGCCACGGTGACATTCCCATTCGACCGGTATCGGCATAGGACCTGGTGAGAGAAGGGTGAGTAGTTCCGAGGTTGGGTTATATTGTCCGGGGAAGTGGGTATAGTGAAGTACAAGAAATGTGGGTATATAGTCTACCCCCCCCCCCTGCTCCCACTCGACAATTTTTTTGGCGATTTTGTTCGAATGTGTAAGTCAATTAGTGCCAGGTTCAACAAAAGTACGGCAATACTTGACACCAACAGCATCAAAAAACCATACTGTTGAAAAGCTGAGCTAGGGCCAAACGGTGCCTCGGTAGCGTAACTTGTAGCGCGCTCGCCCGGTAAGCAAAGACGTAGGGTTCAAGTCTGCTAGGGCAAAGTTGTTCCATAACCCAGCTTCTTGTGAAACTATTGGAAATATGCAAGAATATTGACAAAGCGCTCGGGAATGCGGGAAACGGTTCATAGGTGTAGGAGAAGAGAGCGCATTTTATAGGAAGGGGATTCTGCATGCCAAAATTCAATCGACACTACCACTTATGCTACTTACAGCGAGGATCACGTATCGCCTTAAACATCTTCCGCCAATGAAAGTTAAGATTATTTTTGCTTCGAAACCCTAAGATAAGAGATGTAAAAGCACTATTGGGGGCGGGGGGGCGGGGAAGAAGCAATAGAAACCAATCGAAAACTGAATTCAGGTGCTGGAGCTCGACCGTTGTACGTGTTGGAAGTCCCGTTGTGCGGATGAAGACAGGCGAGAGAGCACGCCGCACGAGAGGGCGCAGACGCACAGCCGTTGCATAGTGAGCAATAGGAGAGGGATGCAGGCCTTTAATTGTGACCACTGGTAAGGTCCTAGCTCCCTTGTCACTCACTTTTGAGACGTGAGAACTGCAGAGCTACATTCGTTAACAGCTCTATCCTACCCACTGAACGGATTGCTCCAGTGGGCTGATCGTGGAGTGTGTCTTTAAGTCAGCATTCATAGCTTGAGGATTAGGAAATTTGGCTATTTGGCTATTCACCAAAAGAGATTTATAATATCGAGCAAAGCGATCGCTGGCCTAAGCTAATCGCTCATGTGAGAGGAACGGAATAAACAGTGTTCATCCTAATACTTCCTCGAATGCGCCGAAAGTCTAAATCGCCTGAGGTTTCGGTTCGCACTGCAACATTCCTTTCGACGGGACCTGCCGATTCGCTCAAATTGCAAACCACGAACACTGCCTAAGCCGATGGACACGCGAGAGATCACAAGCAAGGAATGATTGCAGTAATGTTATCAAAATTGTTCCCCATGGGTAGGTAGGTAGGTAGGTAGGTAGATAGATAGGTAGGTAGGTGATAGATAGGTAATAGATAGGAGGTACATAAAGTAGGTAGGCTAGGTGAGAGGTAGTGGTCTAGGATAGATGTAGATAAGGTAGGCTAGGTAGGTAGGTCAGGTAGGAGTAGGTCAGGTAAGAATAGATATGGAAGATAGATACGGTAGGGTAGGTATGAGGTTAGGGTCAGGATAGGATAGGGTAGATAAGATTAGGGAAGAGTAGCATAGCATAGTAGTGTAGGGTTGCAACTACATAGGTAGATAGATAGGTATGGTTGTAGGTGAATAGATCTAGTAGACGTAGATGGTAGCTAAGGATAAGGGTAGGGTGGAAGCTAGGTAAGTAGAAGAGTAGGTTAGGAAATAGGTTGAGGAGTACCGTGCTTAGATAAATAGGTAGGGTGCTTGATAGTATAGGCACGACACTAGAACATAGGTATGGTTAGGTAGGTAGGGTGAGGTTAGCGAGCATAAGGTAATTAGATAAGAAGCTAATAGGTTTAGGAAGATCATGTAAGGTATATAGCTGTAGGATAGATAGTAGATAGATAGGTATGATAATAGGTAAGGTAGCTAGAAATAGGTAGGCTAAGGTAGGTAGACTATAGGTAGTAGTAAATAGGTAAATAGCACTAGTAGGTCAGATACGGTATGTAGAATAGGCATTAGGGGTAGTAGGTACGAGCTAGATATGATAATAGTAGTGTAAGTGAGGTAGAATAACGTAGGTAGGTAGAGTAGATAGACTAAGGTAAGTAATAGTAGTGCTAGATAGATAAGGTATGATAATAGGTAGGTAGTAGGTAGGCTAGATAGGTAGGTAGGAATAGAATAGGGCTAGGCTAGAAACTAGATAAGGTAGAATAGTATAGCGTAGTAGATAGATAGGTTAGATAGGTAGATAGATAGATAGATAGATAGGTAGATAGATAGATAGTAGATAGGTAGGTAGATAGGTAGATAGATAGGTAGATAGGTAGATAGGTTAGATAGGTAGATAGTAGATAGGTAGATAGATAGTTAGGTAGGTAGATAGGTACTGAGGTAGAATGTAATCAGCAGCGCGAAAGCATGTGAAAGAGTATGGAGAAGTGACGTCAGTCATCCTGACGCAGCTATTATCGGATTAGTTTTTCCTGGCAACGGATTCATTACGGATAGGGTGAAAATAAAGCCATTACTGACGTCGCTCTACTGGCAAGCGGGCGGGCAATTTGAAGGCACGATAAGAAGCTTGGGGAGGTAAACAATGGAAAAGGAGAGAAAAGGACAGAAAAGGTAAGGGCGCGTGTTGTTGACGTCCACGAGCAGGATGCATATTGAAAATGAGAGATAAACGGACAAACACCAGAAACTGAATCGCATTTTAGAGGCACACTCCTTCAACGTTGGGGGGAGGGGGGGGAGGAAGAGGAGCTTGAAATACGGAGTAGTAGCCAGGTTCACTGATAAAAAGATCATTCGTATCACTCAAAGCCTCCTAATAGGATCCCCTTTCCGTAATTGCTTTTGAGCTTTGTACAAGCCTGCTGCGAAAAGACACTGCGGATAGAGACGAGAGCACAGACGTCGAGACGAAGAGATAAAAGAGACGAGCGAGACGCAGACAACATGACAACACCGACCAATCACATTCATTTTAGGAGGATCCCTGCATAGTGGGCGTTTCCAACCTCATATCATAACTCCTAGCGCCTTCCTCATCGTTCTAGCCATAAAATCGGCACAATATCTACTGTTGCGAGCCAGTCTATCTTGCTGCCGCAGAGGATTGCTACGCTAGCTAACTGAGGAATGTGCTTTGAATTGTCAAGGAGAACTTATATAGATTGGGAAATCAAAGAGGACCCCGCATCATATTGCGAAAATCCCAAAAATGGCCCGTGAGACCTGGAAAGTATTGGGAATCATTTTGAATTATTAAAGCCTCAGGATCAAGCAAAGAAACTTAGAGTGATCTACGCTAAGCTTCATGAGTGCAGAAAGGCAGTGAACGAGGAAATCCATTAAAGGAGGAATTCACGATTAGAATGAAGGTCGAAGAAAGGGAAACTGACCTAGTTGAGGGACCCACGGACCTCCTGAGGGTGCGAACTGACGCGCAATTCGCATGGAAAAATTTGACCTCGGCGACCTATCATGCCTCAAAGCTGGCGGGTCCGGCGATCTCCGCCCACCGATCATCTGATCACTCGCCGTAGTTCAATACGTGGCGAGTGATTAGATAGCTGAGAGAGCGTAGTGTTGAAGAGGGCACAGCGATGAGAGTCGCATCAATGCTCAAATCAACGGGCAAGGAAGGGGTACCATTTCTCGGGTTCTGGGCCGTTTCTCATGGTTCTTCCTTCTTTCGTGTACCACTCACCATCCCTAGGTTAATTTGAAATGGGTTGCTTTTTCATCGTGAATTCGTCCTTTAAAAACGTCATCCAAGTTTGGAAGTGGCGTTCGACGTCCGGTGATGAGTTTTATATGAATCGCCTATGAGGTCAACGAGAAAAAAAAAACTCGGTGGGTGGTCTTCGCTTCAAATTGAGGAGTTCGCCGAGGTCAAAAGAAAAACGAGACAGGAAATCATCAATCAATTAGGAATTTTTTCAGTCGTCAGCCACAATTCACTGAAAAAAAACGTTACCATTTTGCATTAAAAGGAGAAGCTGTCTGTTCGATTATGTCAGCGTGAGCCATGCCTTTTCCATTGTTTGAGAATTGCAATCGCATTCGAAGGGGCATATGGTATATACAAGTTAGGATTTTTGGAAAATTGCTCGATTCTGTAGCAAAGAATCCTATTTTCGTCGAGTATGATAAAATATTCCAAAGTCGGACATTTTTGATGAGTAAAAAAAGTTGTGCCAAGATCCCTGCAAGGTGACTTCGGCCTTTGGCTTTCCCTGCCAGACAGTTTTTCATGCGCACCTATTGTCCCGCTTTCCTACTCTTCCAGAACCTTCAGACACCTCCAGAAAAATTTGGTATGCCTTTGTTCAGTCGATTATGCTGTTGGCCGTCGCATACTTGTTTGGGAATCTCCCTCCACCGGGTCCTCAGAAGGCTGACCTCAGTTTCTTCGTGACCCCCTCCCCCCCCCCTTACTTCGATCTAGAGTTCCCTACACTTGAAAGTTTCAAAACCATTGGTAGCAGTGTGCATTTATTGTAACATCCCCAGCCCCAAACAGCAATCCTACTCGGAGCTCTCTGCACAGTACCTTCTCCAAATTTCGACTCATAGAAGTGAATTTGCTCAAACTCTGCCTTGATGTCTTTGATTCAAACCTTTAAAAAGGTGAGGCGCGAGTCCTTCCAAAGTACAACAGCAATGTAAGGCCGATGTCAGACTTTGCGAATCGCGCGATTCGCTAGCGTCTGCGGTCGCGTCGCGGCCAGTGAATCACTCAATTGGCTGGTACCGCAACGCGACCGCGGACGCTAGCGAATCGCGCGATTCGCAAAGTCTGACATCGGCCTAACGACGTGCAACAGTACAGCAATCGGAAAGAAAATTTCTCGGAAAAATGTCTAATAAAGCATGACACATCAAAACCCGCATTAATTTTTGGACAACCTAATAATTTCCGTCCCCTATTTGGAAATAATGAAAAAAGGGCGGCAGTGGTGCAATGGCGGGTGGCGCTACGCACTCATAACGTGCACGCTTTGTGGATCGAATCCTAACCTGAATCGCACGCCGTCCGGGCCAACCCAGTCCTCCATCTGTCAAGTTGGTTAGTTGGTATCAAAACTGTTCTGGGAGATGAAAACCATGAAGTCATTGTATAGGTCGTGTTGGCACTTAAAATGCCACTAGAACTCTGGATGGAAGTGAATGCATGGCCCATCCCGAAGCTGGACTATCAAAACCGGATGCTTTATTTTAACTCCTTATTTTTGAAGATACTTATAGAGGTTACCTGCCGGTTGCTCGATTACCCAAGTTGATGACAGAAATAGAGATAGGATCAAAATGAGAGGACGCAGGTTCTCAATACGAAAGGGTGGACCATATCAATTTAGAGAACATAAGTAATTTTTTTGCGACCTTCCAAAGGTCCAAAACCAAATTCCAACTGGAGCTTTGGGCCGGGTTGCTTTCTGATCAACAGCCCGAATAACAGCAAATATTTTCGGAGTTTCAAAAACGACAAAAATTCAAAAAATAACCGTAGAATTCAGTGAAATGCACGATGAATAGAAACCGGACAATGTGGGGTGAATCATCTGCTCCGTTGATCGATACGTCCGTGTCGTCGGCTATCGTGCACTGCCCAGGCATTGGCGATCAAAATGATAAAATGATAGGATGATTCCAAATGAATATTTCTAATGAATAACCCAAGTGCTTTGACTGATATTTCGACTGGTCGATGATGAACTCTCATCGCTTACTGAGTAGGAGGAGAAGTTGTGCTCGAGTTGTGAACCCCTTTAGGATGCGCCGCGCACGTGATCTTCATGCAATTCTTTGAGGCGATTGGATGTATACCTCACCTGGAAACATCACCATATGACATCGCAACCTCTTTAAGCCAGCCAATATTCAGTTTGAGGCCCTCTGTAATCAGTGGCCAATTGGTAGACCCGGGTACTGTGGAAATTCTTGCGGCTCAGATAGAATTCGATCCGACGTAGCTCGTAATTACAAGAAGTGCAATTTGTCAATGCGATAAAATGTTCGGAATGGTAGAACAAAAGTTTTATGTGCTAATTAGGTCTAAGTTCCAACAGAATTCCAAAAACATGAGGGGTTTTTAAAACGCACCAGGTGTACCTAAAGGCACTATTCAGGGTGAATTCAGGTACACGAATTCTTTTAGTGGGTAGGATAGAGCTGTTCAGGAAGGCGCGGATGTCCCGTTTCCTCAATTCGAAAGTGAGTAAAAGGCGCGATAGGGCCTTGTGAAGACGGCTTCGACTGCTTCAGTTTTTCCTTGCCCGCCGCATGCTGGCGTCTGCACTCTCTCCTCTCTGCTTAGTCTCTCACTGGCCTAGCTAAAAAGCGACCTGGAGTCTAACTTTGGCGTTTCTGACGGAGCTTGCCCTTTTTTTCATTTCTGGAGGCCCGCTCCACAACAATGCTCCCATTTTCGTGTATGAACCACACCAGTCTGATCCTGGGGTGCGTCTCTTAAATATCCGACTAGCCCAATTCAGTGGGTAATTTGAAGGTTCCAGGTGCGCGCTACGCGAAACATACGATACGAGCAAACAGCTTCTGGAGCAATTCCACCATGGTCGGTATAGATGGGAACTTCCACAATTCCCCACTGATTCTAGAGTTTTTTTTATTATACTTCAATTTTTCACATCGGGAATCTAACTAAACGTTCGCGACCGCACGCGTCAGTGTTTCATAAAGTGCACACTAAGATAACCACACGAAATGGCATGCTCATTCCTTAGTTGATAGGCCGCCCAATTTTGTAAAATTTGTTAGTCTTTAGTATTAATTGTGTGTACTTTGAAATATTACATCGATTTTGTGTCTGCGTAGCACAGCACCGCTTCAGCCAAAACGGTCAGATATAGCCATGGCCAAACGTCTTCAAAAACTGGTACTAAAAATATTGCACTACTAGTCAAAGGCAGGTAAACATAGGTTTGAAATGACACATGCGATTCACTTATGGTCAAGGTCCACAGAAAAAAATTTATCAAGAACAATATAAATTAAATACAGATATGTGTGTAGAACACGAGACCATACCAAATGAAAACCAACCAATCAATTATTGATTGGTTTAAAGTGCAAAATTCGATCAATTATCGATTGGGACTTCCAGTTGCTGGTGTTTCGACAACGTGAGTTTGCTTTGCTCGATAGGCGGAAGAGTTTGCGGCGGTGGCGGTGTTGGCGTCGAATGAACTTCTGCATCCTGAACACTGGACTGAACCGGAGCGCCAGACTTACGACGACTTCGCAGCTCAATCGAGCAGTACAACTGCTGCCTGGGAACCGTGCCCACCTTCGCCTTCTGAAAATAACGATTCAAAATAAAGTTACAAGAATTACAGATATATTGAGGAGAAATTCCTGTAGGGGAAAGAAGGCTACACGCACGTGCCGAGCGGGGTCAACCCTATGTTGCGACAAGTACCAACGGGGGGGGGGGGGTCGTATTTTGTTGAGTTTGTAGGTGGGGGGGGGGTCGTACTCGCTCTAGCCTCATGAATTCACATGTGAAACTGAGTGTTGCGTGGTGGAGTCGACTTTGTGGGTGTGTCGACTGGTCTCAAAATTGAATACTAGTATAGAAACCGCCACCATGACGGCGAGGGTGGTGAAGGGGGGGGGGGGGCGTGAAAGTTTTAAATGGAAAGGGGAGTCGTAAAAAAATTTCCGAAAAGTACGGTAGGGTAGTAAGTAGGGTCGACCCTGGTGCCGGGTCAAACCTCGGCTCGAATCTCCCTCGCAGGCAACTATTCCTTCTTTGCCGCTGGGCTCCGTTAGTCCCCAGATTTCCGAGAGGTTGAAGATTATCTGAGCGATCTTCGTGTACCGATTGACCCTCCACAAAAAATGGTATGGGGTAAAGGGGGCCAAGGAGTCGAGCGTTTGAGACGGAAGTAGAATGCGTGGCGTATCTCAAAAAGGATTGATTAACGCCGAACGCCCCATCCTTTAATCATTTTACTCCATATTAGTAATAGTAATGATAGTTGGTTATCACAAAAAAAAGCAGTCAGTCAGCGCAAAACACTTTGCTCCAGCCAGGAATCGAGCCCGGACCTCTCGCTTACAAGGCAGTAATGCTAGCATTGTGCTATCAGGACCAAAAAAAAACAAAACGAAAAAAAAACAACGACAAAACAAGTGTTGGGTCTTACCACCAATGGAAAAATCAAAATAAATTATTTGTATATATGATATCCAAGAAATGCATCAAACGGCTTCTATGGTGTAATGGACAAAACCTTTCGTAGCGCGCAGTTTCTGGTTTGGGTCGCCGGCAAGGCCTTGCGGTCATTGCCGATATCGGCTAACCGGCTCAACACGTTATACGTGTGAGTGCTGAAGCTATGGTACGTATACCATGAAAAGCTGAGTTGGAATGAAATGGTGCCCCGGTAGCGTAACTGGTAGCGCACTTGCCCGGAAAGCGAGAGGTGCGGGTTCGAGTCCCGCCTGGGGCGAAAGTTTTGTTCACAACCCAGCATTCTTGTGAAAAATTCAAGCTTTCAGAGCTCTTTTAAAAATTGATTAACCTTTTTCTTCGCAGACAGCAACGAGGTGAGCAGCGCTTTTGAAATGGGGCACGTTATCACGGCCAGGATTGATATCAAACATCCTTCGAGTGAGTAGATGATTGTCTGAAAACGCCACATTTATTGATCGGTATCGATTGGAACAGTACAAAAAATTGAAAGCTTACCAGATTACTGTAGTTGACTAGGTCGACCCTTTTATTTTGATTGGAGATCAATAGTATTATAACAGAAACCGTTGTCCCAGCACCGACCAGCAGAATGCTCATTGCAGACTTATGGCCGGCATTTACCCGCTCATCCTCTTCTTCTGAAAACGAGCACTTTACCTAGATAACTTGATTTTAAAGACATTCACATGTACAAAAAGGATTATGGTAATTTTATCAC
>MU883392.1:0-17968 GCA_036418205.1 Ostertagia ostertagi | reverse complement strand
TCACCTAGCAACCTCGTAAGGCACAGAACAAATAACCCATCTACAACTGGAGGGAGAAGCTGGAGAATACTCCAGCTCCTGATCCAATTCCGATTACGACCCACTTTTCTCACCTACAAATGCTGCCCTCACTGACAGGGTTAACCGTCATGTTAGACAAATTTCAATTTCAAAAATTTTACGACCCCCCCTTCAGGCAAGGGTGTAGTGGCAAGTGGCACGCTTACCACGCGAGCGGTCCGGGGATCAAATCCTGGGTCGTGAGTCGCCCGGGCCAACCAAGCCTTCCATCCCTCCGGGGTCGGTTAATTGGTACCAGACTTGTCTGGGAGGATAAAAACACTGACTTGTACATCGGCTGGCCCCCGCAAGTCATTGTATAGGCCACATCGCATTCAAACGCCACTACGAATGTACAAATGGAAGTAGAATGCGTGCCGCATCCCAAAAAGGGATTGATCAACGGCAAATGCTTTATCCTTTTTTTATCCACCTTCAGGAGGCCTCGATACGACCCCGCTCAGGGTCAACCCTCTCGTTGAAACTTTTTGGAAAATTTTCACAGCCCCTCTCCCCCCCCCCCCTCCATTACCAGGAGGCTCAGGAGGTCCACCATTGACGAACCCTTACCATTAGAGCTGTTAGTACTTCCAAAATAGCTTCTGGAGCAGGGAGTACAATCAACAGTGAAACGGCAAATTTTTTCTTAGCACTCACAAAGCGTAAAGCGTTACACCCCGTTGGTGTAGGATTGACGCTGCCTCCGACCTTGCGAATACGACCCCCCCCCCTTTTCGTCGGCCGAATACGACCCCCTCGTTGGACTTTGTCCAACGGACGGTTGACCCTGCTCACTGAGGATAACTTGCCCAAGGTTCATTCTGGTACAATCCGATTTTGACCGTCTAAGTGAATTTGAATTTATTGTTTCCAAGTATAGGTTGTTTTTGAAAGAAATGGCTCAGAAATGGCTTCTGGCTACTTCGAGGCGTCTGGAAGAGTCAATGAATGAACTACTTCAGCAGTCCCCAATGAAACACATTCAGCCTTCACAGTAAACCACCATCACTTTAGCAGTACTCTACCGCCCCTGCAGTGCTTGTTTTGTTCCGTTTCCCGTTCTGCGTGAAAATTAATTCCGATTTTCTTCCAACAGCACACAACAAACGGCTTGAACTGCAATTGAGGGGTGTTTGGTAGTTCCTGGTGAGCTCAACGAAATTTAAAGCACTGTTCCAGGAGCCTCCCAAATATCGCGGTCTAGTGGAGCATCCAAAGGCGATCTGCACCCCTCATCTGGGTGCTTCGACAATCGACGCTCAGCTGAGAGTGGCCACGGAGATCGCCTGAGAACATCGTTCAGTTCAACAAGGGCAAAGTGCTTGGCGTGGTCAGTCGAATAATCTTTCTTGAACTTCATTGCCATAAAAAATTCGGATTTGTTTCAGCTCAATGCCAAGCAGGTGATGTAAAGGAGGCGGCAAGATTAATTCGCTGGGAACCATCTATTTATTTATTGAAAGTGTATAATAAAGTATTCGCAGTTTTTCTTTCCTTTGTTCCGCTCACAATCCGTTGCTCTTACCATAGCATTTGATTGAGGAATCTGGATGGACCCCTGCAAACTGCCAGGGTCTTGGGCTAAATTCCAAACACATATTGAAGATTTTTAGTCCTAGGAAGTTCGAAATTCAAAAAAAATCAAAAAAAATTCAAACATTTTTAGGAAGTTTGCCGATTTTCTCGGGTCAGCCTGAAGCTATTTGGACCTCTCCAATTCTTATCTTACACACGAATACATGGACATCTATGCCTACTGTGGAAAAGCTCAAATGTGATGTACATAAGTGCGGTATCGTGGAATCATCATTTACAAGGATAAGAAAAAATATTCTCCCAAGGCCTTCATCGATGTAATTCAGCCACTTGATTTGATGGGATATCCCGTGGTTACCTTTTCAAGCAGTCTTATGTTCAGTATGAAGAGGTTAATGGTAACCTACTGTGGTAATTTGTAATAGATAAGACGGTGGGGTTCCCAGTTAAAGGGGGGGGGGCGGAGAGAGGAACGAGGTAAAAAGTTATGGCGTGTATTATCAAATGTGGGACGTGAGGACGATGAAGACATATGCTGATGCTCTGATAGCATTTTTACCTCCTCTTCTCACGTTTGCTCAGCATCAGCACAGAGGAGATAGCGATTTAGGCGAATGATGGATGTTTTTCAGGTAATGTCTAGAGGTATTGTTTGCAGTGGAATCTAGTATTCCATGTGGTGTGAGAATGAGTCCTTATTTGTTATTTGTGGGCTCAGCCGGCCTATTAGGAATATTTCCGAAGTTCTACGTCTGTGATCAATGGAATTTCCTGGGAGTTTTCTGTGCTGCTTCGACAAGAATAGAGTACATTTATTGTTTGCATGTGAAAAATGGTAACAAAATAGTTGTACTAAAATAGTGCTCTAAAGCTTGCTTATAAGTATAGGAATCTACACAGGTTGACCTTCTGGACATAACCCATAGCTCCTTGACTCATCCGCTTACACCAGTGGAACCGTTCGCAACTTCAGCGGCAGCGTTTGACTTCTTGTCCAGCTTTTTGCTCCTGAAACAACTCAATAAGAGCTGCTGCTGCTCCAGCATAAGGATTACGAATAGTATTGAGGATAGCGCTCCAGAGCGCGAAATATAAACAGCATACTTCATAGACGTAAGAAATTGTTAACTAGTTTGAAAATGGAAGTAGAGGCGCAAGGTAAACCGTCAGTAAAGAAAAAACGAGAGCAAACCGTTGAAAATATTGAAATCAAAGCCACACATCGCGATCTGCTATGTCCAATTATTGCGCTCGAAATGAAGTGAGATGTGGGCCGGCAACGAGGAAAACAAAGGGAACCAAGCTATTCACCCAAAATAAGGGCCTACTCTTTTCAGTGGTGCGAAATGTGTACAGACGACGAGACACTTTGCATTGTGGTGAGGGTGCAGACGAGAGAGCATGTTTAACGAGAGATCACAGATAGCTCTAGTGTTGCACCGCGGCCTAGCCGATCGCTTATAACTAGGTGAAGAAATTCCTTTGGCATTTTGAGCACTTTCGAGGCGCAAAAGTTGTCACAATTTTGCGAAATTGGAATAAGCTGTCCCATCTAAGAAACCGATTGCTCTACCAACCTAATGACGGTAAGAGCCTTTGAAGCCAGGTTTCATGGGCGTGGGTTACTCTACAATCAAGAGTCGCCATCAGTAGGGCAGACAAGGCACCCTAGAGGATGTGCGAAAGGGAGACACTCCGCTATGTGGACCGCAGCGTAGCAAACGCAGCTACAACTTCAGCGGAGCGAGAACGCCTTAACGCTCTGCTTTACAAGTGCTTTTAGTCCTTTTAACCCTACAGTCTCCACTTTTGTAGGCACTTCGTCTTGAAAGGAAAGTAGATTTGCTCACTTTGCTCGGTTGTGGAAGTGCCCTTAGCTTTAAACTTGGGCTCCCTTAACACTGGGGCTTGGTGTAGTATACATTACATTTGGCGTTTATGAACTCCTTCACCAGCTAACTCAACTTTAAACTGCTACAACGAGCTTATCTAACTCCAGAATAAAAATTAGCTCATTAATTAGTACACACACCACAACACTGTGAAAGCGCTTTGCTCGCTCGTACCTCTGTAAGCTGGACAGATAATTCCGCTCGAATCACTTTCCTTTCGTTTGTGCACACATACTCTTAAAGACCCACACACAACAACACAATGTCCTCATAGTTTAACCCAAAAGCCAGCCCACCCTAATGTTTGTGCCAAACTCGAACTGCAGGCTCCACTCCTAGGGTATGACTCCTTCAAATCACTCATGTTCGAAGTCAAAGATCAAAAAATCACAAATTCTCCAGGAACCAAGGGATCTTCGTTCCCGATGAACCACTAAATAACTGTACGCATTGTAAGGAACAATGACTGCCTTAGAAATAAGCAGCGGAAGCTTTCCAACTTCATTCACACTAGGGAAGGGTTTGGCTGATCTCTTGAAGACCAGGTAAGGGCCGCTCTCTTGGCTGCTCTCTTGAAGACCAGGTAAGGGCTTAGCCCCACTGAAGCAGTAGCGTCCGTGAACAGAGCTGTGTCGCCCGCCATTACAGAAGTCGCGCCAACTTCGCAGTCGAAATGAGTCACTACAAGGGAGGTCTTTCAGGGCAAGCCGCGCTTTTTGGAAACGGTTCTTGCATATTGTAGGGACGCATGTATGGACCACAAAACCATGTTTCGTTTTCGCTGAACGGTTTTAGTAGTATACCAAAAAAGTGGTGAATGATACCCGATGGTTCGATCCCCGCGGCGACTAAATTTTGCAATCAAGGTTGGCGGCCACTTGTTGGCTTCAAAATGGTCCTGACGATGAATTTGACATCTGATTTTGATATTTAGCGCGATTTGGCACCAAACCGTAGGCGCCAACCCAAATGCAAAATTTAGTCGCCACGGGGGATCGAACCCTTAACAGTACCTTATGCTTCTTTTTTGGTACTGCTATAACCGTTCAGCGAAAATGAAACATGGTTTTGCGTTTCCCTACATGCGTCCCTACAATATGCACAAAACCGTTTTGAAAAAGCGCACCTTGCCCTGAAAGACCTCCCCTTGTGAGACATCCTAAGTGCGGCGACTGATATAATCTACAACCAGTAGGAATCACAACAGTCCGGCCCACTGCATTCCGATATTTATCTGTGTAGTGTTAAATATCTCTGTCTCTTTGGACATTGGATTTAGTTTACACCTTTCCACAGAGTCACATTATCTCTCATTTCTGTGTTTCTCTAGGCTTTGCCGCAGCGTAGAGATGGAAGGCTTGTATTTTCTGTGTTTTTTTTCACAATTTTCTTTCCTTTTTTCTCTACTTGCGGTCGGTCTATCTCCCTTTCCTACTTGTACATTTGAGTGGTATTACCACACTAATTTGATCCTAATCTTGAGGTTGAGATGAGCTTGCCATCAAGCGAGAGCTTTCGAAGATCAAACTAAAAGTTCTTGCTGGCAATATGTACATCGCTAACTCTAGTAATAGTAATTCATATCTAGGCCAGAAGGTGAAGAAAGAAAACAGAATCGCGTGACAATATCGATGGTATATCCTACTTACTATAAAGCGCTTCGTCTGTCGTTCTGTCCGTCCCTCTGTCTGTCGTTCTGTCCCTCTGTCGTTCTGTATGTCTGTCACGAAATTCCCTAGCTCCTCGGGATCCGCCTGGAGGGACCGGGTCAAGTGTGGGATGGGTGGGCAGGGTCTCACGTAATACAAAACACACATCAGCTAAGCGGAGCCCCGCCCACAGAGGGCGTGGCGTGCGTCGAAATGAATTGTACCGAAGACCAAGATTTCGATTTCAGTGACAAAACGACCTCGAAACTGGGCCAAAAAGTGGGTAAGGTGTGCATTGGTAAGTCACATCGAATTAGGGAGACCCACCCCCGGTGGGCGGGGCGTTCTCTAAAAAAGCAGTGCTTTATGAAAAATTTCATAACTCGGTTGGGAGAAAGCCTACAGAGCAGAAAACAATTGGTGTAAGGGAGCAATGTCTAAGGTGTTTCCTGCATACATGACGTGGGCGGAGGCCTGCCCAGAATGGGCGGGGCGCGCTCTGAAGTGTACAGCATTTTCTACAAGCCCTCATAATTCGGGTCGGGGAAGTCCTAAAGAGCCGGAAAAAGGTGGATAGAGGTGTATGGAGGAGTGGAGGCCAGCTGTCAATGGTGGGCGGGGCTTGACCAAAGTGGGCGGAGTTTGCGACGAAAATTCATAACTCGGCTCCATGAAGCTCCGGAGGCTGGGGAAAAGGTGGATAGAGGTGGGTGGAGGAGTGGAGGTTAATTGTCAATGGTGGGCGGGGCCTGACCAAAGTGGGCGGAGTTTGCGACGAAAATTTATAACTCGGCTCCATGAAGCTCCGGAGGCTGGGGAAAAGGTGGATAGAGGTGGGTGGAGGAGTGGAGGTTAATTGTCATTGGTGGGCGGGGCCTGACCAAAGTGGGCGGAGTTTGCGACGAAAATTTATAACTCGGCTCCAAGAAGTCCCGGAGGCTGGGGAAAAGGTGGATGGAGGTGGGTGGAGGAGTGGAGGCCAGCTGTCATCGGTGGGCGGAGCTTGACCAAAGTGGGTGGGAGTTTGCGACGAAAATTCAGAACTCTGTTCCAGAAGGTCCCGGAGAGTGGGGAAAAAAGAAGATATAGTTGGGTGGGAAAGTGGAGGTCAAAGGCCAGTGGTAGGCGGGGCTTGGCCAAAGTGGGCGGAGTTTGCGACGAAAATTCATGACTTGGCTCCAAGAAGTCCCTGAGGCCGCGGAAAAGGTGGATGGAGGTGGGTGGAGGAGTGGAGGCCAGCTGTCAATGGTGGGAGGGACATGACCAAAGTGGGCGGAGTTTGCGACGAAAATTCATAACTCGGCCCCAAGAAGTCCAGGAGGCTGGGAAAAAGGGAGTAGAGGTCGGCGAAGGAAAGGAGGTCAAATGCTATTAGTGGGTAGAGCACGCACCCAAGTGGGCGGAGTTTGCCAAAAGTATCGCAATTCGGTTGCAAGAGGTCCTAGAGATAGGGGAAAACGGGGTTAGAGGTTGGTGAGGGAAAAGAGCTCAACTGCTATCACTGGGTAGAGCACGCACCTAAGTGGGCGGAGTTTGCCAAAAGTGTCGTAATTTGGTTCCAAGAGGTCCCAGAGACCGGTGAAAAAGGGGGTAGAGGTCGGCGAAAAGAAGGGAGCCAAATGCTATTGGTCGGCAGGGCACGCACCGAAGTAGACGGAGTTCGCCACGAGATTTATTGTCCGGGCCGAGGACCGAGAAAAATAGGATAATGGTTGACGAAGAAAGAGCGCATAGAATTTAGCGGAGAATTCAGATATTCGTATTGTATCAAGCCAAATTTGAAATTTTTCGTCGCACCATCAAAATTCGCCACAGATCTGTGTTGCGCGCGCAATGCGTGCGGCGCCAACTGGTATGTAATATCTCGTTTAATAAAATCGCGGATACAACTGATAGCACCATAATAACAGTGTTACGGCTATCTACGTCATTTACAAAAACACTACTTAATTCATCAAAGAGAGAGGTGAAAGGAAAGTCAAGAATGTCTTGATGAAAAACATGGCGATTATCCTGTAGAGCTGACTGTGAAATAAATTGCCAGATACGGATAGGGCCAAAAGTGTTGCAGAGGGAGGGAATCATGGGAGATGTAATAAGTATTCAGTGCTGTGCAGCGTTTTTGTTCCGCGGTATTTCTAAGAGTTAATGGGGCCTCTTCCCGCACAGATTACAGTAGGAAAACACTTTTCCCTTACATTACTGGCAAGGCCGCGATTACCAGGATAAGCGCCTTGTTTTCATCAGAACGGTTCTTTGATGCTTTTCTTTGAATGAAAAGGTGAAAGGCCATTTCTGGAATTAATGACGTGATCGTGGTCTGGTGCTGATGTGTCTGTTATGTCTAGTTGAACGGAGAAGGTCCCATTCAGGATTTTCTGAGGAGCATTGTATGTTTCTGCTTTTGCACATTGTGATGGTGCTAACCAGGAAAGGCGTTAAACTCCTCATTAACATATAATAATATTGCTTCCTAGGCGAATCGACGAACATAAACCTTAAGTTCAAAACGGCTAGGTAGGCCTGCCAAGAAAGTTACGAATGATCAATTTGGTCCACGTTTCAATTCATCTTGACGCCAAAAATTTTTTTAAATTCAGGTGAGGGCTTCCATACTGGTGCTACGAGTGCCAAGAGTAGATGCCATATTCGCAATCGGGACAATCGTTACCCTTTGGAAGAAAGCTTTCACGAAAAATCATCGTACCAACGTAGCACTGACAACCAGCTTTTACCGTCCATAACTTCCCTGGCAGCCCTCGTAGCAGCTTTGGTTTCCATATTTGTAACCAACCTTCTAGGTCCTATGGATGTGCCTAGACCCAATTTAAAGTTCCATGGGGATTTGAAAACTTTCCCCGGTAAGGGAAGGGGCGTATATGAGAGTTCAGACGGTGTTATGTGGTGGAGGTTGGAGATTGCGCAGTGGACTAAAAGAGGTATTGACGGTTTCTTTTGCAGTTCAAAAATTTTCATAGAACGGAGTGTTATGGGCGAAATTCGAGCATGGAATAAGCCGCAAGGCTGCGGGTGGTAAGGGGGAGGGATTGAATAAAGACATCCTTGAATTTGATGAAAACAATATTGAGAGGGGGTTCGTGAAAACGCTTCACGTTTCAGATCTTCACATCGGGCGGTTTGACCCTGACCCGAGGAACATGTACGGTATTCATGAAGAGAGTGAAGGGGCATCATTCCTTCAAAAGCAAAAATATAGAACAATCTACACTATCTCAAGATGCAGGGACATTTCGGTGGCAATGCGCTCTATTTTTTGTTGATAATAGACCAAGTCTAGGCAGGAAAAGAGGATCCCGGGGTGCGTGAGCAGACAATTCATTTTTCCAAAATTCCTGCACCCTCCCAGGTCCAGTCCGACGCCCCAAATCTTGGGATAGCGCTGAGTATTCTGTTTTGATCCATTTTCTGAGAGCTTACCTACCAGGGAGATTTCTTCTTCCAGGTGAAATTTCACACACACTATCTTTATGTTAGCTAGAGAATAAGGCCGTGACTAATGCATTACACAAACGCTCATTGCACCTATAGAAAATGGGCGCTGAAGCGCAAAATCTGGAAAAAAGCGAAATGCTTTCAACTGGATGAGTTGTTCAGTAGTGCGTATGTTTTTTCTGGTAGACAATGTTTGAATCTCGAGAATGACTCATTCATCTACGATTTTATATGCTTTATGAAGACTTTTCGAGAAGCCGTGCTCCTAAAAGTTGGACAAGAACGGGAATCCTGTTGTTAGGTTATTCCAGTGGCCAAAAGGCTTTTATGTTTTCATGCTTGGAAGCAAATCTTTGGGGAATGACTGCTGACATTCACAGACAACAACATCACCATATTGATCTCTTAATCCTTCCAATTACAGATCGTGTCCAAAGCTCCTCTCACTCCGTGCTGAAATGAGCCAGAGAGGACTTTTTGGCCCACTCTAGTAGGCAGTGAGATTCTAAAGGCAGTGACAGGGGGTTTCCTCCACCCACAGTGGGAAAGATGTGGTTCTATCCATCCATCGCATTGGAGAGTTAGATCGGTATTCGTGAAAGGGTGAAGTCGATCAAACGAAAATTTCCTGTCTTGGCAGCTATACTGTTGTAGATACAGCCCCACCTGGTCCGCTGCCTTTTTCCTTTTTTTTAGTCAGGGTCTTGGTCCTGGCAGGGGAGGGGGAGGGGTACAACGTGTGAAGATGGCCTGGTGGCTGCCGGTTACGACCACAATCGACATTCTTAGAGGGTAGGTGTTGGAAGGGTGAGGAGGGGGAAGCCGTAGCGTTCGTCGAACTGCCTTGAAACAATGCACATTCTGGCTATTCTATTCGCTCTGGCCCCGGCGTCCTATACCATCCTATACGCAAAAAGAACAAATTGCGAGAGAAAAGTGCAACGCACATTCTCTGCCTTTTCTTCTGAATACTTCTTAAGAAATATCATGTACACATATTCCCTCCCAGCGCTTAAACTAATGGGCGGAGGTGGTCCTGTTGGAAGTAGGAATCCAGGAAGGGAGCTGAAACGGGTGAAACTCCAGTTCGGGGGGGCCTCCATTTTTTTCTCCAATACTCAAGATAAGGATTAGAGGGCTCACGACACGTAATCGACTCATTTAAAGTAGACTTCTGATAAATATTGGTGTAATGGGTGAGAAACCCTGAAACGTTTTCACATTTCCGCCTGCCATGACCCAAGGGAACGGTCCTGGACCAGGAGAAAGGACACCTCCGCAAAGGGCTAAGGGTGCAGGAGCTCCAGGGTGGATCAAGTGGATGGGATGTGGGCAGGTAGTGTGGAATGTAGGACATCCACCGGTCCTTATCAAAAGTACGCTCGAAATGAGTCGTTCACTTATTATCTTATCCGTAGTGTTCGATAGCCCAAAGAACTGCTCTCTAGTACTACGGATAAGATAGCAATGGAGTGGCCCCCCGAACTGGAGTTTCACCCGCCGGAACCTCTATTTTTAATCGGTGTTATATCAAATTGAAATCGTATTATCGTTTTGCGAGACACCAGGCATCAAGGTTAAAGAACTGATTCTTACAAGACTACTGGGCTATGAACAAAACAAAATAGATCAAAATCGAATGCTTTTTTTATTTTTGCGGAGTTTTTATAGAATAATAGCTAGACAAGAAAAGTGAGCCCTTAACCCGGCGAGTGATCTTCTTGTAAAACATTTAGTCAAGCAGCGATTACCTTTTCTTGGAACGAAGACTCACCTGAAAACATTCTGAATCTTCTTCGCCGCCTCACCGACTTGAGGATCGTTGAGGTTGATGTCGACCTCCTCCTGAAACAATACTTCCATTGTTTGATGACCTTTCGTCGAGCTCGACAACAATGGCATTTATAAATACTGCATTCCTTGGAATTCTTGTGAACGCAACTGAATGGCGATGGAATTCTTTTCGAAGAAAAACGCTTTTGTTCCGAACGAAGCAAAGTGGTGGAAGAGAAAGACTAAAGTTCCTTTCAGAGAGAGTTCTCACACATCAGACTTCAATTACTCGTGATTGCCCAACCTACTCACACTCGACGCGAGTGGGTTCCGCAAAGGAATGAGCAGATAGGAGCGCAATGATGTCGCTGAAGCAGAGTGTTGAGCTGAGAAAATTGAGATTGCCAGTGAATAATGCAAGACAAACAACTTTGAAAGGGATGTATTGCTTCATCAACATCATTCACTATGTCTCGCCTTATCGCCCGGCTTCAGTTCTGTCTAACATCCACAACAAGCCATCCATGTCTGAGAAATCGACAAAGGACCAATTTCTCTCGTTTTTGTTTTCTTGACTGAACATCATCCTCGTATTTCGTTTTCTTTTGTTTGTGCATGCATTATGAACCCCGTCGGAAAGGAGCGATTCTCATATTTCCACAGGACAGCTGTCTAAAAAAGCAAGACGAGATGGGACAACCCATCTGTCAGTTGGGCATGTCTTCAAAAGCTAAAGCCATTTATGTGGATGGGTGCTTTAAGGGGATTCCAAATTAAAGCTGGGCTTCGTGAGTCAATTTGCTGCACTGACATCTTGCCAAGATTTTGATTAGCATGCTTAAAGGCAAAAGTCGGGCTCAATAAGGGGGTATTATGGCGATTGAAACTGAGTATAGAGATGCGAAGTGGAACGACAGTGGAGAAAAAACTGAGAAAAACCGTCGACAAGGCCGTTAACAAAACCCTCTTTCCCACTAGCAGTGAAGGAGGCTGGCTTGGGGAAGAGGCACGTACAAACAAGTTTTCTGGAGATGTCAGTCGTTCTATCGGTTGATACGGCAATCAACCTAGCTGATTTCACACGTTATGCCAGCCACGCACCACTTCCGGAGGTGGGCGGTCCTGGATTGACCAGGCGGCCCTGGATTGAAACCGAACGCCCCGGGGCCTTAACGGGTTTTTCAAGGTGGGAAGTTGCTGCAATGTGTGCAGCTACCCACATACAACCTCCAGGCACGGGAATTACTTCTCTAGCGTGCCTGAGCCCGACCTTTGCCTTTAAAGGAACTAGAAAATTTGAAGGCAAAGTTCGGGATCAAACCGGTGTGTAATTGTAACAGTAAAGTGACAGAGGAGATGTAAAGTTTGCGGCCAGCGATGGAAAAACTGTTGAATTCTGGAAATAAAACCCCCTTTCCAGTACCAGCAAAGCAAATAGCACTGATTTGTGAGGGGGGGTCAACTGTGTTTGGCGGGGCCAATGCTGCATCTTAGGGCCTAAGCACTTCTGCCTTGTCGAATGATAACGAAGGATGTGGATGTGCTTTCCGCTTGCGTAATGCTGTACTTTCTCGGGAAATGTTTAATGTCGACCAGAATTCCAAACCTGCCTCTAATTGAAAAGTTGCTAGCATCAGATATACGGGGAGCAGTTGCGTTTTTGAGATCTCTGCGAAAATTCCCAATCAGCTAGCCGTGGGGGTTGCAGCCAGCTTGACCCAAACCCCATCGTCTAACCTAACCATGAGGTTAATTTCCGCTAGAAAGAATAGTCGCTGACCTTTCACAATACGTAGAAATCAGAGGTGCTGTTCAGTGAATCGTGAAAGGGAAGGACCGTTATGAGTCATTGACTACGCCAGCATCAGCATGTGATATCTATTGGGAACCCCCCCCCCCTTCTATCTGCTATAGTCGTTTGAGCAGCTTTTCATTTCCACAGTCGCTAGTGTACTTTCCTACTCTCTTGAGTTAATTTTCAATAGTCGGAACTCTTTTGGAAAGAAAAAAAGGTGTAACGGGGATGAAAAAATCCCCCCCCTTTGAAATTTGATAAATCCTTGCCTGAATTTACGAAGGTGCACTGATATATACATCGAGCTTATCAAGTACCTGTGGAGAAGTCGTGGGCGGGTGGACGATGCTTGCCATGAGAAGAGAATAAGCTTGGAAGGCGGAGCCGAAGACTGAACACCTCGTCACTCTAGGCGGAGTGAGACAACGAGCGCAAAGCTGGCAACTCTCTGTGAGAATTCCGGGCACTAACCGCTTTTAATGGGTAGAACCCTTCAAGAAGACGTGCACAGAGCCCGTAATTGCATAACAAACTCCTGTTTTCACTTACTGCTCAACCTTTACTTCAACTCGACAGTCACATCTTTCATCCCACCTATCTTCCATCCTACCTGTGTTCGCAGATATTTCAATTAAAACGTCTGCAATGAATAAAATGGAGGACGTGGAATAGATCGTTTCCTGAATCCAGCGTAATAACTGCGAGATACCCGGCGAGTTTATTAGCGCTTGGCTTATTGCCTTATCACTTTGTTTTGGGAACGGCAGAGAGGAAAACCGACACAACTTAGCCGCTCACACGATAGAGGGATTACTACCCTCCCCTTCAAAAAGCGAGAAAGTGTCGGGTGCAGACCATGCACCACAAGTGACGACGGCCTTCACAAAATGTTAATGTTTTCTGCCAATGAAATGATTAGCCTGTTGCAGTTGTATTCTATCGATTGTCACTAATTACAACTATCACCAGAAATCAGCTATCACTATGAACAACTTCTAACCAGATTTCACTTGGAGGCCGTCGTCAGTTGTGGTGTTTGTTCTGCACCCGACACTTTCTCGCTTTTTGAAGGGGAGGTTACTTGTGAAGGCAGGACAGATTGACGCGGTTATTGGGAGTCGCTCAAAGACAGCTAAAGGCTGACAATGGCCAATCGGACAATTCGAACGGAGGGGTCGCATTTCGCTCATGGACTGAGGAGGTTGCAATTCCTAGTACCAAGCCATCCCAGCCGGGGGCTGTTTGTCATTGGTTGTGGAGTGAGGAGCATGGATAGGAATCTTCCGTGTTGGACCACCAAAGCACAACGAAGCGTGAGGTGACGCGAAAATTTTACAGGAGCAAGGAAGCCTTGCTGCTTTTATAATTATCATATCTTGCGAAGGTTTACGTGGTTATTCTTCCGTAGGGCTTGGAATCGGTTTTCGGCAAACCCTTTCATTTCTTCATAGATGTTTAGATGAAAAAGAAGGTTGAAGGCAGGATGCTTCGAGGGAGCTCTCTTCAAGAGAATTTCGTTTTGAAGCATAAAAGCCAAAATCAAAAATGAATTCGTTCCTCCACAGCCAGATATTTCGAGGAAGTTGTGGATTGCTAAAAGCCTCAAACACTTGAGTTATTGCTCGAAAAGCTAAGAATGCGAACATGAAATCTTTTCCAAAAATGAACTTCGAGAAAGTGCCAAGCGCTTATTAGGAAGCACACTTTCTGTACTTTCTTGCCATACCAAAAGTTTGAAATAAAAACGAAAAGGGGGAAGTTGTAGACACTAGAAGCCTAAAACTCACGTCTTCAACAAAAAAATATCCGGGAAAACCCGCAAAAGGTGAAGGTGTAAATTTTACGGAAAATTGAATTTGAAAAAAAATGGGTTAGGTCTTTTGGAAATCAGAATAGTACTATATTTCTTGCCATTAAAAATTCGCAGCACAAGGATGAAAGAGTGAAGGTATGGTCACCTAAAAGTTCACAAACCGCCCGCACCGTGCATGAAGAAAAGTGCGAACAGAGAATGTTTAGGAAAAGTGAACGTTCACAAAATTTATGATGACATTTTAGAATAGAAAATGTATCTGGAGTGTATCTTGAAGTTCCCCATATTCCTATTATAGCTCTGCGAAAGTCGCATTTGAAGGATCATATGACCTCCCATTGGAAAAAATTTTTGGAGGGTGCGCATTCTGTAGAATGGGTAGTCTCCTTCGTAACGGAAGCCCTTCCGGCTTGTATGATAATCATGTAGTTTTTGGAAGCAGATGTCAGCTACGTTTTCAACCCTACCTAATATAATTCAGAATGTGTGTGGTTTTAAGCACCATCCCAGGACGTAATTTGCGAGTGAAGACCGCTGGTTAATGTGGTTCTACGTCGTACAATTTGCCCTTTTGGGCTTTTCCCAGGTGAGTTTTCTTATAACAACACTCATTTCACAGATGTTTTTCCAATAGGGCCTGCGTATCCTTTAGTGCCATTAGTATTGAAAGAAGCAGCACCCTGCTGGGACTGTTGCTTTAAGGAGTTTGTTTTCCGATTTTTTGTCTTACCGCGCCTCGCCTCGTAGGTGAATTTTGGCGCGCTCCTAGCCGCAACGTAGCCGAAGAAAACCCGTTTAGGCATGAAGCGTTCCGAAAAGCCACTCTGGCGTGCGTGCCATCCTCCACCTCCTACATGAACGGCGCTCAGTATAGTTGGCGGGTTGGCTCGACATATTCTCTCTCCTTTGAGAGAGCGCAGAGAAAACGAATAGTGGGAGGCGAGCACGCACTTCAGCGCGTCAATGCGTCGCGCATTGTACGTGACTACAGCAGAACATTATAATTCACGCTTTACTTCGGGTGCTCGCTCTGTCTAAACGCTTAAGTCACGTAGCCGCGGCTTGCGAGTTTTCGAGTTTGCCTGCATCCTTTTCGCCTTTTCCACTTCGTCACGCTGGTTTGTTGTAAATTGTGGCTTGTAATCTATATTATTTTTAAGGGCTCTGAATACTCACGGATTCAATGTGTAGCTGTTGTTGAACTGCACGAGCTTGATATTGACAGTTTATTGGCTGAAGTTTAGGCGAGTTCGCCTTCTTCGGAGCCTAAGAGGATGGAAGTCCAGTTTATGAGTATACGACCAAAAATCTCTACACACCTACTAGATCTTCGACACCCGGCGTGATCACACGGAGGAAAAAACACACGTACCTTTACGTCAATCCATACGATCAGCTAAGGACAAGCACAGTACAGTAAGACTTCAGGTGGACTGTATTCAGGGTACCGGTTGGAAAGCTAGACTTACATATATATGGGGCTAACTCCCGCGTAATCACGATTTTCTTTCACATCTTGTTTTTTCATATGTTTATGCTGTGCGTCAAATTGGCGAACCACCACCTTCACCTTAGCTATCCAATGGCTCTGGCGTAATAACTTCGTATAGCACGGGGTCGTACCTGGACCCCTTTGGGAGATGGATGGGGTGTCGCCCAAAAAATTAGGGAGTGTGAAGGTGACGGTTTTCTGGCTTAGACTATTATCCACCTGAAGTAATTCCTGACAATGATTGAGATGCGTAGTGAACTGAAAATGGATAAGAAAGCGAGAGAAATCATCGAAAAATTTTAAGGGCCTAGTATACCATTGAGCATATGTAGAGAGACAGAGCGGCCAGAGAAGACAAAACACGCAAGAAAGCGCGCAGACCTCCAAATCAATTGCGGTGAGTGGGGAGGTTGCGATGGGGTACCCGACAGGAAGCCCGTCGCACGACAAGGAAGCTGGTTCGGCGGACGAGTCGCAGCGCATGATGTGCGATGAAGCACATCCAATGGTACACTCTATTCAGCTTGATTCGAAATCATTACAGTACGCGCTGTGACCTGTGCAACTTCTGCTTTGTGATAGTCACGGCCTCCTGTCGGGTACCCATTTTGCTCTGTCCAGGGCGTCTTCTACGGCGACAGACCCATTTAATGCAAGCCCCGGAATTATCCTATCTTGTAGAAAGCACACCGCTAGTGAACGCGTTGGGTCCACACCTGCAGAGGTCCCTGTCAGCTTACGTTACATTACGATGCTAGTTAGGACTACGCCGACGGAGCATTGACAGAAGGCAGCGGCCTTTACGCGTGCGAAGAGACTTCCACGCAGGAGAGAAGAAGAAGATTCAATGAGTTGACGGCAGTGCGACTTTTTGCATTTTTTGGAAAAAAGAAACTTTAAGGAATTGCGGTAATAAACCGCATGACATTACTACATCCCTCATATATCGATAGCCCAAAGTTGACTCGTTACGATACAAGAAAACGAAAAATTGCGTTATTTTTCTCGTATTTGATCCGAAAGTAACGCTAAATAGTTAATTGTCAGAAATTCTCCCCGTAGAACTCTCACGCCTCAGCTGGTCTTATTGGCTGCCGTTATTGTATTCCGCTTCATGGCCTATTTGGCTCCTTGCTCTGAACTCTCTACAAGAATGGGTGTTTCAGACCGCTCATCCGAACGTGATTTTATTGTGGTGGCCTTTGTGGTGTCTGTATGCCAGGTGATAACATTATTGTGAGAGACCTCTCCCGGCCGCACGCATAACATGATGTGTCAGCGCCTCAGCGCTCAAGGCTCAAAATACTGGGACTCACCGTTTCTACGTTTGCTGATTATTTTCAAACCAAGCACAAATCCTCTCTCATGCTCCAGGAGGGAGCCCGAGCTCGAAATAGACAGCAAGCTTGAAAAACTTCAATTTTCCACCTCGGAATTGTTAATGAGGTTGTATTTAAATCACGTTTTGTCGATAATTGCATCACCGCGTTTCGGTGACTGGAAGCCTTTAGCTGACTGGAACCTAAAGCGCCTCCTTTATCTGTAAGCTTCCGAATTTCATAAGTTTCGCTAAAAAAAAGTGCTTCCCAACACGCCTCAGCTAAAACGCTAACTGTGAAAGGGATAGACCATGGCCATCTTAGACACTACACGCCCTTCTAATGAACTGGCTAAAAAGTGCAAGTATGCGCAGAAGAATTAAAGCATGGGTTGTCCCCCAACAGGACGACATAGTCACCCATGTGCTAAGGGACTGAGCTCAAGGTGATCAGTCAAATCTGCGATCCAACTCAGCGATCACACTTGTTCGGAGAGAGAAAGGGAGCAAGACAAGCACTTGCACAAAAGTGAAAATCTCCACAGTAAATTGCCAAACGCACCGGACAACTCCATAGCTCTAGAGCCGAAAGCGGAGTAGCCGATCCCAGAGGATTGGCAAATTCCAATCTTCTCATGGTTCCATCCTTTACCCATCCTTGGAGCGAATGTTATCTGTAGCTCTACTTTAGTCCTTGTTCAACACTTCTTTCATAACCGATGAATTGACATTTCCTCCGGTGAAGAAGAAGTAGCCACGAACGTGACATGTAACTCTCATTTCTCATGCAAATTAGACGCCTGAAAGTGAAATTATATGTGTGTAGCTGCTCAGAGCTGGTAATTTGCTAGATGATTCGAGGAACTGAATAATTATATGGAAGTTGTGTTACTACGAATGAAACAAAATTGGATTTTTCGGTGTTAGAAACTGTATTCGTAAAAATACTATCGTATGAGGTCAAACAAAAGAATAGCCTAGTTCTACTGAAGTTTTCCTTTCTAATAAAACACCAGTTCTAATTCTTATAATTCATACTTCGTACGGAATTATAAGAATTAGAATTGGTGTTTTATTGGTTTTGGAAGTAGTACGTGTGTGCAAGGTCAACCGTCACGTTGGACCAATTTCGAAAATTTTACGACCCCCCTCCCCCTCTAGAGGGCCTCGATACGACCCCCCCCCCC
>MU883391.1:0-11083 GCA_036418205.1 Ostertagia ostertagi | reverse complement strand
ATAAACAATGGAAAAATTAGAAGAATTAATTTCATTGCTGATTTTTATGGCCGTGTCGGTTGTTGGCATGGAGCCAGCAGCTGCTGTGAATACGTTCAGATACGTGATCCTCCCAGCCTTGGCCAAGGAGGTCATTATTTTGTACTTTTTCTGGGGTAGCTCCTGCTTTTTTTGTAAAGGTTTGATTCACTTAGCACCCGGGGCGTCATATCTGTCCAGAGAACTCGCTCATTTCATACCGGAGTTTGCCTTTGAGACGGAGGCCTTATTTTAGTCCTCGTCGACGGTTTCTTCTCGTTATTTCAGTACTGGCGTTACAATTCACATCTCCAGTGCCATTTCCAAGCGCAATGACACATCGGTCGATCCCGAACTTTGCCTTCAAAGCCAAAGTAAAATGATGTTTCATAGATGCCGGAAACTCCTCCAATCGTTTTATCACAGAGCAGTAAAGAAACGGTAGCGTAATTTAGCTCTATCCATTCACTAATGTGCCTATCAATCCATCTCTCCGAGTGAATGGTCATATGAGACGGAAACATTATGATTTTTAATGTTCGAATTCCCAACACAAATTGTTCTCCCCTTTTAACTCTAATATTGAAAAGTCACGTTTCAGAATTTTTAGATGAGTATGGAACGAATTTGTCCAATAGTCGTATAAATTTTCACGGCGGTGCGATTGAAGTCATTGTTGAGAGTTTCAGAGAAAAAGCAATATTTCCGGTGTTTTCTCCATTATTCCGGTTTTAACAAAATTTTAGTCCTCGCAGTTCTTTTCGATCGAACGTGAATTGCGAATAAGAGCGCCGCTGACTTTTAAATCACTACTAGATAACAAAAAGTGAGCAGAGCAAATCGGGAGTTCTTTCAAGAATGTCCTTTCCAGAACTTTCGGGAGATTAAGGGAAAGAATAGTAACAACTAAGTCTTCTACAATTTCAAGGCCAGTCAGGGCATTGCAGCCTCATTAGGGAAGGCAAAAGTTCAAATCATTGTCGCATACATTAATTGACACTCACAAGGCATTATGTGGGACATTTTCAAACAACATAAAAATTTAGTATGGAATTCGAATTCGTGGCGCATCCTGAAAGATGGTTGATCAATACCGAGCGCATTATTCTGGTAATCATCTTGTACTACAGAACTTATGCAGTAGATTGATCATACTCCTCGTCGTCGAGCCTGTTACGTAGTGAACAGTGATATCTACCTTAGACGTCTTGTTTATTACATTAGAAATGAAAGCTATTGTAATATCTGCCCCACTAGTACTTCACTGGTGTGCAAAACTTACGGAAGAGATTGATGAAATAACATATGGTAGCGGTCAAAAGTGTTCGCCGAAAGGTTTTTTCGGTGCTTCATTTTCTTCTCAATCAAACAGTACCCTTCAAATATCAATTAAACATGCCTTTTAAAACCTTTTAAACCTTGACTAATGAAGAGCTTAGATAGAGTTTAGATGTTCGAAAGAAAGGCTTCAAACTAACCTTCAGATCGTTCTCTGAAGGGAAGAAATGAAATGGACAAAAAAGCGTTTCTCCGAACAGTTTTGACCGCTACTGTAACTTATTGATAGCTTTGTGGACCATTTAACGGCTCCTGTCAATTGTTTTCTATACTGCACTGTGACAACCCTTTTCTAGGTTCCATAGATTATGTTACTCGCCAGTAACACGTTATGGGAAAGGTACGTCCGTCCTTAAGTTTTGCACACCAGTGTACAATGCCTGGCAATAATTTGATAAGTAAAAACAGCAGTAAATAGTGTAACCTATGTGGTTGGTTAATAGATCGAATCTCGTCCAGGGCAACCAAGCCTTTCATCCCTTCGATGGTAGTTGATCGTTACCTCACCTATTTGAGAGCATAAAATGTCATCTTGGGCATCTGCTGGTTTGTAACTGCGGGGTTTGTTTGGGGCAAACCCCTGACAATCCCTTGTTAGTGTCAGTACAATTTGGAATGGAAGTAGAATGCGTGGCGAATCCCAAGAGTTATTGATGCGCGCCGAATACCTTGTTCATCTTAAAGTGCGAGTTAGATGTAGGACATCGCTTGCTCAATAGCGAGTCATCTCGCTTTCCGAAATTGAATGAGTTCTACCACCCAAAATTTCTTTGCCCCTACCCCTTCCCCCCAAATGAGACTTAGCGAACGCTGATGTCCGGTCATGAGCCCTCTCCTCACACCCTCATAGGCGATTGTCGAAGCACTTCGCTCAGGAATTCAATTACGTCTCAATCCACGCTACTAATACAGTCCTCCTCCGGCAACAGGCTTCCCATAAGATCTTGTAGCCGCCCACTACGACAGGGGTTTAGGGTGATGTTTTCGACGGTTTATGCCGTTAGCCGAGCGAGCATCATATCCAGTTCAGCTTCATCGCTCTACTGCTTCAAGTTATTCCCCTCGTCTTTCGACAAAAACACCCTATAAAGTCCTCTAATTACGTTCGGTTCTTAATTGCCTTGTACTCGCCGGAGGTGATCGTCAAAAGATTAGCGCCGACGGCCTGGAATGGAGTCGTCCGCTGTGGGCGGTCGCTCATTGCTTCGCAACGATCTTTACTTTCCAAATCCACTCTTCGCCGCTGGGAACGTACTTGTAAGCCAGGTTTTTCCATAGCCATCGTAGTAGCACCATACAGCTGTTCAGCTGATTGTCAAATCGCCAACGATCTTTCTTCTAGAAAGGGGCATTCTTTCAGTCCAAAACTAGTTGTTGCGCGGTTGGTAACTCGTAATCCGCCTAACGACGACTTTCCTTTTAGACGCAATCGGTTTTCTATGTCATCGCTGTCATCACTGAATTTGAGCGATTAGAAGTTTTCCTATCGGTCACGAAGAACTCTGAAGTCTATCGGCGATTATGTTCGAATACGGAGGTCTATAATTTCCCATAATAGGATATAAGGAAAGCGATAGTCGTCCTTCTATCGGTCATCATCTACTCTCTCATCTCTCTCTTAGTCATCCCTGCTGCAGTACCGGTTTCAGTTCCGGTGTCCAATTCTATTGAAAGTCAGGGTCCGTTTTGTTCATCGTGAACCTTGGAAAAAACCAGATTCAATTGCTGAAAATGACTTTCGCTGGCAGATTAGAATCTCAGAGCCAGTTTTGAATAACATCAATGCAAGTGCCGCAATTTGGTCTCAGCCAGCATAATCATTATTCATGAGTCATTTTACTGTTTGTTCGATAGTTGAGATCACTTGTGCTGCGGTGGATGACATATCCTGGTGTGTTTGGGGCGAAGGGGACCAAAAACAGCGAGGATGCACCATGCAATTCCGTGAATTGTAGATAATTGTACGTAGTTGGTATGATTTGCACGACAGAATAACTTGCAGATATTTGCTTGGTATTTTTCACCTGGACAAACTTAGCAGCTTGGAAAGGTCAAATTTCGCAAAATCGGTTGTCCCAGATCAAGCTGAGGTGGCGAGTGCCCGAAGTCCTCCCTATGGCTCAAAGCAGGAACACGAAAGCGAGCTTTACCAGGCTGCCCTGGCAACAGAAGACAGTACGGCTTATTAATTCGTTGATTCCTTTGTGGGATCGGGATCGATTCTTTGACCCCCTCTACAGCACCGTATATGACTGGTATTAATTAAGGAAACAAATAGCCTAAGTGAATTTCGTGAAGAGAGAAGTTGTTTTGATATGCTGCCGTTGAATTCTGCGATATCTGCAAGAGGAATCATCCTATGACAATGAATGACAAATTGTGCACACAAGCAGTCCAGGCGACTCTAACATTTTGTATAGATATAAAGTGCAAGGCGCACTCTGAAAAGAATTGTTCCGTGCCCTACAACATTCAGATTGTGGTATTACTGTTTTTTTTGCCAGCAAGTATTACAGGTAGCCTATAGTAAAGTTGCAGTCAGTTGCAAAATTTTCACATGTGCTTACACAGGCGTTTACTCGCTAACTGCCGAGTAGGTAGTACTAAGAGTAGTTGTCTTGACCGACTTATCTCGAGAATGTGAGCAGGTTGGGAATTGTCCAATGTAATATATCACAAAAGCGCAGAAGAAGGTAGTAACACGTATGCTCTATCTATGTTGATGAAACCGTTACTCTCACAATTGCGAATAACTTGTGGAGGTCAGCATAAATGATGAATTCGTTCACTCGGACAAGCCCAGTACCAGTTGTGCGAAGTAAATGGTTAGAAGTCTCGCTCGGCCGATAAGAGATTTGACTGCGAATTAAATTCGCAAGTAGTTCCAAATTCTTCTCCGCCATCTCTACTCCGTGCCAGTACTATGGGAGCATTTTGTAACTAGTTCACCGGAAGATTCTTCTCAAAAGTGTGGCCATCGGGTCCGCAACTGCAGAGGTAGTATTACTTTCGCCACACAGAGTGTGTAATAAAAAGGAGCAGTACCTTCAACGCCTTTCATTCTCTTATTAGTCTTGAGAGACACAGCCTCACTCCGGAGGCGAGTTCGGGCTCGCAAGGGAAGCCCTTTAGGTCGCCATGGCCATTGGAGAGGAGTGTATATTCCTATGTGCGGCTTTGAATGCTGATTTGAAATCTGCCTTTCAATTCTGCTAAACAATTCTCTGGCCGAAATTATAATAAGGCAAAGCGTAGCGGTAATGTTTGAGGCTCTTCAACAAGTGCTGGTGGGATAGGTTCCTTCGGGGTTTGTTCCTTTGCTCTTGTGCGTAATATTCCTAGAAATACTTTTACGAAACTCGCTTGCCTATTGTAGCTACCCGTAAAATGAGTTTGTGCTGAATCGGGACACCATTTGGGCATGACTATAGGCAGCCATGGGCAAGGGTGCCCAAACTTCGATCGTGAGCTCACTATAGGTAAGTGGAGACAAGTATTGCTGGTATCTGCGTGAAAAATTATTTCTAAAATGCTCACGAAGAAAGCAAAGCAATAATCTCTCGAAAAACTCGATCCCATGACCACTTGCCTGAGGGTTCGAGTCACTCCTCCTGCGCTCTTCCGGTTCACAACTTATGATTAGTCCAAAAATTGTTTAGCAGATTTTTGAGGCATGTTTGAGATAAGCTTTCAAGACCCTTTCGCAGTATCACCTCATCTTGCATGGTCATGGCGACCTGAGGGCTTTTCCTTGTCAGATCCTCCTACACCCTGAAGCATCCGTGCCCGCCCACCATTCCGAAAATCGTTGTGGCGTAATGTTGACCTGCTCTGCTTTCTCGATTCGAACTTGTTTCCCTTCTTTCCTGATAACAGTTCCTCTTTTCTCACTCTTTGCCTCTTAGATTTCTCCGCAGCGTGGTGCAGAGGGTTCATGTTTTCTATTTTGAAGATTCTTTTTCCTTTTTTTTCTCCGCATGCGGTCTATTTGGCATCCCACTTCTACGTTCAAGTCTGATTACCAAATCAATGTGCCTGATCCTTGCTTTCAATGGTTGGAAAGGAAAACGAACCCTCCTAATCTGAATTTAGTCTTATTCAGCCCTATGGGGCAAATTAAACCACGAATTTGTTTTGTGGATTGTGGAAACGTAGCGATACGAACTGCGCCGCATTTCGATGTCACTCGACAATCACACATTTTTTTTGAGAAACAACCTCTTTGCCTTGCGAATCTGTGGCCTCCTTGCAGTTCCAATCGCCCTCCTACATAACAATGGCTATGGATTGCTGTCTTTTCTGCTTCCTTTCCTTCCTTTCTTTAGCTTCATTCTAACCATGGTAGCTTTACTTTTTCGCAGTTGTGCTACTATATATGTATTAACTTGTTTTATATTTTTCTGACCATAGCAACGGCGAAACTTTTAGGTCGTCAGGCATAAAAGCGGAACCGCACCTAGAAAATACTGAGGCGCCTCAGATGTTGCGCACATTTTTTCAGTATTCTGTAAGCATTGCTTTTCAAGTTCTTTTCAGTATTATTTTCCAGTATTCTTGTATTAAATGTGAGATCAGCGGGATGCAGCACTCTAGGCTCCCGAGTCTAATAAGCGCCAGCCTATCCAAGCTTACCATTCTTCCGCGATAGAATAATAGGTGCGGAACTCGTCCTGGAAATGACGTACCATGTATAATATCGGATAGCTGGCCCCCTGAATGTTATTTGATCATGGACCGAACATTTACTCAGGAACGGCTGCGATTTTGAATGTGAGTGGAATGTGTGGTGCACCTCAAAAGGGCGTGTTGAGCGCTGGAAGCTGCATCCTCCCGTCGGGACAAAACCTATATTCTCACGTGTTTCCTGACAGTGCCTGTTCGCGCGTTATTCGAACAGGGTCTGCTGCGCTTTCTCTCCTTTCTTTCATTGTTCGTATCGCGAACGGCTATCGGCCAGTCATTCTCTGACCTGTGGATGCTGCTGGCTGCGGTCATTCGCAGACTCGGTGAACTGGGTGGGTGAGAAATTCATATCCGCTAAAACCACGCCTATCGCAGCACACTATGCACAATGAGCTCCGATTCCCTTCTTTGCTCCATTTTCTCCTTGGTTTCACTGGCGACAACCCTAACTATCTAATTCTACCGCTTAATGTTCTAATTTTAGTAGCTGGGGAATAAAATGGTATAGTTGCCTATGATGTCTTGTTTGCTTACCTTACTCATCACTTTTGGCATGCGTCACACCATTTGACAAACTACCTCAATTATTGAATCGCACAGATACACTCATCAGAGTATCTAATCCTTAGAAGGGCCAAGCGATCTCCTTATCAGTCTTTAAAGTTCTTTCAGAGCGTCCTGGATGCTACTCATCAACCTCAGGGGATTAGTTGGCTCGCTACCACGGGCAGTATCCGATCCCCTGATAATGCTAGTGCTGGAGGCGCCTCTTGTCCACTGAGCCACCATCGCTCTTGAAAAAGCTTGGGCCGATTCAGGCGAGGTCGATCACTTGTAGTGGTATTGAATCGAAACTTGTTTGAACATTGCGTATTCACAGCATTTGCTTCTGCAAGTCATGATTAGGATCAACCAATCCTTCATCTTTACCTTACCACTTTGAAGTCGAATTTGAGGTGAGAGTGAAAATGACTGATCAGCAGTGACCATGTGATTCTCCGTACGCGATCTTTTATCTTACCTTTAGCGGTTAGTCCACCGAAAAGCAAAAGTGAACTGACGTCCCATGAATGAGTCTCAGTTCACACTGGACAACCACCCTACCCTTCTAGACGATAAACGATATGAGTTTAGCGAGGCCACATCTCCTTAAGCTGGTCTAGCTAACGTGAGATGAGCTGACCTTCGGTAGTTGTTATCCAGGCCCTCTTTTCCTGCTGAGCGATCGGGTGACGAGCTTGCGAGAAAGCAGATAGCACCACATTCCGGTTTCAGTATAGGCTTGGGAGTTCAAGAAGTTGTGAAACTTTTGTAGGTGACGTTGAAGGAGCTCGAGCACTCCCAGATTTCCTAATTTAGGCGAAGTTGGCTCATTGCTTACCATATCGATCAAGAAAGGGTATGGGTACATACTTCTGACCGACGTATTGTTTCTCAGCGTCGAATTTTCTTGAAAAATATACTTCAAAACCCTAAACTTTTTATAAACCCCAAGAAAACTGCGTTGGTACACCTATTCAAGGATAGCCTCGTTTGCTTGCATGGGATGGTGCGCTGTCGCTGCAGGGCACACTTTTTACATCGGTTGGACGGTCCATGAGAATCATTTCAGGGGAAGCTAAGTTCTATGTACAATGCGGGAGGTGTTACAAGGCTTTCGGAAAAATGATTTGCCTAATTGAGCTTACAGCCTCAACATAGTTGTAAGGCCAAATGCGCATTTGCATGCTCTAATGATTTTGATAAGTTATAGCGTGCGTGGCGCATCTCAAAGAAAACCATTGCTTCCCGTAGCTCTCGATTAAGACTAGTTATTTTCTTTCCAGTACAAGAGTAACTGAACTGTAAAACAGAAATTTCCTGTAACGCTTGAAAACTATGGAGAATTTTTTCAACTGTATTTATTTTGTTATTTTTCTAGCTGCCCCCAGAAGTGGCTGGACTAGATTTTGTTTGTTCTTTGGTCAGAGACGGAGCCAAACGTTTCGATTTTTTGTTAGTTCTCAGCGGCATAAGGCAGAAATAACTTTGTTGTGAATGGCGTGATGTGTCCTTGAGCGCGTGAATCCTTGAAGAATGCCCCTAATTTCACCGATTTAAACCCTCTTTATATTGGTGCTTGATTCGCTTGGAAAGAGATGACGGCCCAACCTGATGATCTGTTTTGACATTCGACTCAACAGCTAATGCAGCACACTTTCACTCTTCATCGGTACTATTGTCCGTCTGAGGGGAATAGTAAATACTAAATGGCGGCAACTAACGCAATCCAAAATCACGAATATGTAGAGTCTAATGAAAGATGTAGACAATGCTTTTGTTTTTTCAAAAACTTGGTCGTAACTTCCATCGAGCAAGGTTTATCCGGACTCGGTCTCCCGAAGGCTAAAAGGATGAAAGTCCCATACAGCAGCGATCAAAAATGTTTGCCGAAACGTTTTTTCGTGCATCATTTTTTTATCAAACACGTGCACTTCATTTATTGGCAAGATATGCCTTTTGAAGCTTTAAACCTTGACTCTTGAAGAGTTAGATATTTGAAAGAAAGGCTTCAAACTAATCTTCAGATCTTTCTCTGAAGGGAAGAAATGAAATGCACGAAAAAGCGTTTCGGCGAACACTTTTGACCGCTACTGTAGTCATGATTAGAGGTTCAGTCCGAGTACTTGAAGGAGGAATTCACGATAAGAACGAAGGTCAAAGAAGGGAGAATTGCAGCATGGCTCACTTGAAGACTCACTATTACACGTAAGGACAAAAAATTGATATCAGTTGTAGTTAGTGATATTATTGGTGGTATTTGATGATACACATATGTGTTACTATGAGTGCGACTACAGTACGCCTGTCGCTGGAAACAGAGTATATGTACATATCACAACGGCGAAATGTATGTAGCTGTTAATAGGAAATAATTAGTGAAGTGTGCCAAGAAAAAGTTGCCTAATCACCTAGTAGTGGCCCAAGCTTGATCAAAAAAATTCCGTAGTTTTTGGGTAACCAAAGTGCGTGTGTGGCGCAGATGGGCGCTGACTTTCAGCGTCGCCTTGTATTTGTGGAAACCCATGAATCGACCATTTCCCAAGTACAAATCTCACGAATGTAAAGTAAGTTCTACACGAATCTTCTGACTCATAGAAAAGATGAAGTTGGAGTGGGAAATATGGGAACATTACTGATGGCGAGCAAAAACACGTAAAGAATGAAGCAGAACTCTGGAATTACCACAAAATCGGAGATAATAAAATCGAAAAGCATAGATCTTGCGAAATATGCGGTTTTTTCCTGGAACCTTTTATTTATTAATTTATATGTAATACATTATTGCACAATATACCATTACTGACCAGTGCCTCTTAAAGCTGTGCCTAAAAAATTTGAAAATTATCTTGCAACTAATGTGTATGAGCTAACGAGTGTGTATCATAGTTAAAAAAGCCGTACCTTTTGCGAGATTTATGCGCCAGCCTTATACCACACTCGCAAATTTTCGGATATATAACTCAGCTAAAAGAGGTCTCTACAACAGAAGGTGGATGCCAAGCATTTCTTCTGCGATGCACCATGCATCTGTCTATTTGTACCATAGTCGTATGAGTTCATTAGAGGAAGATGATGTCTGTACTGCTGCTAAACCACCTCTGATGAGACAGCTACTAATGGTAAAGGCCAGATGGCGAAGGATTGAGAAGTGTAATTATCTTCACTCCTATCCTGGCTCCAACCAACGAACTACGAAAAACTACGCACTGTTCTTTCTCACTGATCATCACTCTCATATGGTTTTGGGCATTCATCTCTTGTATACGTGGTTACCAGGGCTCGCTACTGAGTAGATTTTTTGAAAACAACTTTTTCTTTATCGTATGTAATTCAAGTAGGATATATGTTCTTTTACGTGTTGTCATACCTACTATCACAAATGCTTCAAAATATACTCCTATGCTAATGTGAAATATGTATAGACCAACGAACTATATGTTCACAGTAACAGTGAAGTCCTTCTACCTGGGCAAAGTGCTGATTATTTGATGTGCTTACTTGTAATAGAATCTAGTAAGGGCGGAAGTGGTGTAGTGGCAAGTGGCACGCTTACCACGCGAGCGGTCCGGGATCAAATCCTGGGTCGTGAGTCGCCCGGGCCAACCAAGCCTTCCATCCCTCCGGGGTCGGTTAATTGGTACCAGACTTGTCTGGGAGGATAAAAACACTGACTTGTACATCGGCTGGCCCCCGCAAGTCATTGTATAGGCCACATCGCATTCAAACGCCACTACGAATGTACAAATGGAAGTAGAATGCGTGCCGCATCCCAAAACGGATTGGAAACTTCGTTGGATGCTTTTATGCTTGTGCCTTATCAATTTTTAAATTCTTGTATCATCTTGAGGTTTCCGTGTATTCTCTTGTAGAACCTATCGTAGACGAGATTTCATCCTTTCTCAAGGTGACCAATACAAAATACCCACATGTGTCTCCTAGACCAAATGCGTGACATTGAAGCCTACCGCTGAGTTCTCTCCTTGCTTCCCTATGGGCGGGGCCAAAACCTTATTGTACACTTACGCCAAGTTAGCAGCAGATGTTGCGGTACTCGGTTCCAAATACAAGCTGTCGTGAACTGGAACAAACACCGTCTCCTGCTCTTCGAGTGGGACCCGAATCGCTTCTGCTTATTAAGCGAAATGAATTTTTTTGTTAAGAGACACAGTTTTTACCCTGATTTATTCAGTTGTTTATTTGTTTGTTTATTGCCCGACTTCACCCGAATTGCTAGTAGCTTTTTGAAGAGCTTTTGCAAAAATTACCTCATTTTAGATAACTCATCAAAAAGCCGCCGAAATAATGTATTCATTTTCCTGTCTCTCGATATTTGCATTGGTGACCTATGGGTTCGCATTTGAATGTTACACCTGTAACCCGAAGAAGGGACGTGACTGCGTAGAACAGGTAAGTATGATCATGATAGTTTATTCATCCCGAAGATATGTTCTACAAAACCAGGAAATAGTCTTCTATTTACAGGAAGGCGCGCACTTTCGTA
>MU883390.1:0-18536 GCA_036418205.1 Ostertagia ostertagi | reverse complement strand
GTAAGTCTCTGATCTCGTTCTTGTTTATTTTTATTTGTTCCTGTTCTTGGTCTCCCTTCCAATCATTGCAAAGTTTTCGCTGCTTCCACAAGTAAATATATGAATAAATGTTTAATTTATTCCAGTTCTTAGGATTTTTGAAATATGTGATTTTCCACTATTTTTTCCAGCATGTGGTCCATGCTACATGAACTGCTACACAACAACAACATACACATACTCCGTCCCCGTCATCTACACGCCGTACATCATCAGCCAGCCGAGTACCGTCTTCCCGGGAGCAACACAAGCTCAGCGATGCATTGGTTGGTGATTACGTATCTTGATAATTTTGCGGATCCGTTCTGGGTATAAACTCTGTGAGAAGAGCCCGACCATTAAGTACCGTATTACGTTTTGTAAGAGCGACTACAAGAGGAGGTTTCGAATGACTAAGGTTAACTGCGGTAAAAGGTCTGAACCACACGTTATGCCTTTGGCTTAGATAAATAGTACCAAGAGACGCCTGGATGTTGCTCAAACTTCCATACCGATGGAAGGAAGGGCTTCGAGGAGGTGAAGAAGATCCTTCCTCTATCCCCTCAAAGCCCTTCCTTGATAAGATCTTTGTGTACGTTCCGCAACTACACAACTATAGAAGTGCGCCACTCAAACACTCCTGCCATCCAAAACGGGTGTCAAGGGCGCTAAAGCTTGAGCTTCAATGAACACCCATGCTTCAAACAACGCCCACCTTCGTGAGTGCGTCGATGACTGGGTCTCGCTCGTCCCTATGCTCTCTCGTTTCCATTTCCGCTCTCTCGCCTCGACGCGAAGTGTTTCCAAAATTTTCTTCTGATACACTTGTCCACTCGTCCGTAATGATAGACCCTTATCTTCAACGCCTTTAAGAGAGGCCCACATCGGTGCTGGCGTCATCAATCTGAACGCTACGCTCTGCCTCTCCGCTGAACGGCTGGAGTCCCGCGAGAAGAGACCAGTAATAAGGTAGTTAATAGTTATACTCGTACAGCCACGAGGGGCACTTATCTGCGGGTTATGCGGATTGGGTTCATCCTGTTTGCCATCTTGAAGCAGTGATTTTATCAATGAAAATAGCACAGTGACTCCAACTGACTGCGCAGCAAAGCAAAATGATTTCCCTTTCCTGCAGCGCAACTGGCGTGATATTGACTTCTCTCTCGTCGTCTCTAGCCGTAAAGAAGAGAGAGCGGTACGTTGGAGACGGCAGCTCCGAAGAGAGTCCCATAAATGCGCAAATCAAGGGGCAAGGGGTCCTATTTTCTCTGAGCCATTAGCTAGGTTTTCCTTCTTTCGTGCACCATCTCTAACCTAATTCCCAATGGGCTCCTTTTTCATCGTGAAATCCGTCTTCAAGCATCAAGCGAGTAGTCCATTTTTACATTTACCACAATAGTATTTGTACCACAATAGTATTCGGTAATACATGGGCTATATAATTCTGAACCACGATGATTCTTGCTGCTCTGGACCTTATTCACACCAATGTAATAATAACCTTCTGCTTTTCCAGTTTAACCAAAATCTCGGGGATCTTGAGCAAACGTCGCTGCCTCAAGGAGCATATGTATGAGCAATAACAATAAGAGCAAATAACAGTTTCGGGTCACAAAAAATCCGTTCCACATATACATCTAGCATGGGTCATCCCGGGACCCAGACCTCCAACACGGCCTTAATTTTCTGTTTTTTTACTAACCATCTAGAAAACCCTGCATCTTAGCTCCTGGTGAATGGACAAGATGACATCTTTTTCTTTCCTTCGGAGTGATTTTGTTCTTACGTATTATTTTTTCCAACCAATTCGTCACCAGGGCGGAAGTGGTGCAGTGGCAAGTGGCACGCTTCACCACGCGAGCGGTCCGGGGATCAAATCCTGGGTCGTGAGTCGCCCGGGCCAACCAAGCCTTCCATCCCTCCGGGGTCGGTTAATTGGTACCAGACTTGTCTGGGAGGATAAAAACACTGACTTGTACATCGGCTGGCCCCCGCAAGTCATTGTATAGGCCACATCGCATTCAAACGCCACTACGAATGTACAAATGGAAGTAGTAGAATGCGTGCCGCATCCCAAAAGGGATTGATCAACGGCAAATGCTTTATCCTTTTATCCTTTAATTTCGTCACCAAATGGCGCTGCCTACAAAAGAAATGTCGTACTTATAATCGAAGTCACTACGCAACCTCTGCAGTAGACATTGGATTTTTAACCGATTTTGAACTTTCGAAAGCGAGGAATTGAGAAGTAACCCAGGGCCCTCAAAAGCCTCCGTCAGAAATCTAGTGGTAGAAAAAGCCTGATATTATGAATAGCTGTTACAGTTTTGTACCATGGTGTTAATTTTAGGTCCTTGCGTGAATGCTCAGTGTCCGGACGGCTATTCATGTAACGTGAACAATGTGTGCTGCTCGAATTGAGGAGGCAAAATTGAGGACTGCCTTTTTTTCCCGTTTAGATTAGCTTTTCACTCGTTTCGTTGCTGCCTTTATTCGTTTTAAATGTGATGCTTTTCACTGTCAAGCACGCTTGTAGCTTTACGTTAGCGTTTTAGAGGTGTTTTATGGAAAATATATTCTTCTTTATGATGAATGTTATTTTCAGAAATAAAACAAGAAAAAAATTATGGAACAGTTTAAGACGTCTGATGTCTCCATTCCCATCGCCGGTTGACAACACTAAAGATTAAGGAGAACTGAGTTGAGAATTCTTAAGCATGGTCCGTTCGTATGATTCAGACGGGTATCGTCCTATTTGGATTTAGGGAGGGGGTCGTAATTGGAGTCTCAGAAGGTGAAAAGGCCGAAGAGGAAGGGTCGTCTATTTGGAAATTGAAGATGTCGTGATTGCGGGGGTGATCGTTTTTTTCACATTTTTTTTAAATAAAATCTGCCCACAAAAACTAAAAAAAACAAGTATCGATATTGTAACAAAATCCGAACAAGTTACCGTTTCTTGAGAATTAATCCGCTCAAGCCCCCGCTACACTCCACCTTCGGCTCGACAGAGCGCTTAGAAACTAACGAAGCAACAGTGGTGGTGACGACGGGGCGTTGGAGCGAGCGGTTAGGAGGTCGTGTTCGCGATCGCGGAATGACCTCCTTCAGAGGGGCGGATGGTGGTGGGAAGGGTCGTATCGAGAATACCCTTGAGGTGGGATCGTGGAAAATTTTGATATCAGCCGAACACGATGGTTGACCATTTATCAAAGGTAGTAGTGGGGATTCACAGCGTGTTTACTGTTGAGCTTCCTTGCGACAAAGTTCTTGAAAGCCGTTGCCATGTTTTAAGAAAAGCGAAACAGTACAACACGGCAGGAGATTTGAGATCAGCGTTCAAAAGTACATCTAGGCGTATCCATCTCTTCTTGGAATGGACCATGGCGACCTGGGATCCTTTCCTTGTGGAAAGTCAGCAGAGCGCCTCTGATTAGTTAACTGCGTAAGCACAACGCCCATACCACCATCGCAACAACTTCACATGTAACCCTGGCCACTAGTTAGCACTGAAGACTATGAAGTACTCCTTGACAGTGTATGTCGTTCTGACAGTGCATTTAGCAGTTTAGACATTTTCAATACTGGCTGCAATTTTATTGATGGCTGATATCTTCTGTAAGCTCTCCACGAGGTTGTTAAGCAGACTTTATTGGCTTACGTTTCGGCGGGGTCGCCTTCTTCAGAGCCTGAAAGGATCGAAGCAATTTATGACTACCCGACCAAACGCCTCCGCTATCCTACTGAAATTCGAGAACAAAACCAATAAAGTCTGCCTAACAACCTCGTGGAGAGCTTACAGAAGATATCAGCCATCAATATATCATGCCGAGGTTCTTGCAAAGCTGTACCTTTCGACTGCAATTTTAAGTGCCGACAAGGATTGTGACTCGGCGGAAGAAATTTTCCGGAAATCGGAAATGGCGTGAAACTTGAGGGAGTTCGTAACATTACCAAACCTCTTCGAAGAAAGCGTCAATGCGCGCCTTCAAAATTTTAATGTTAATAATTTTGTAATGGTCTTGAAAAAAAATTCGAAAGTGCCTTTCATATCTGACATCAAATTTTTATACTGTACTATACATACACAAAGCGTTTTCAAAATAACTCGTTGGATTTCCAGAAGAGTTTTACCGATTGTGTGCCGTCAAGTGGTTTGATCAGAGGCGAACCTCGGTCATTAACATATCGTGTGAAAGGCACTTCCTTGAGAACCTAAACAGAGGTGGAAATAAAATAATAAGCCCAATATTGAATTCATACGGGCGCGACAAAAGTCCTGACCGCATGAAAAAGCGCGGCTATACCAAGGAGGAAAAGGATACCAGCACAAATTTTACTCGATGAACACGGAGGTGATGAACAAGCTAACCATAATACGACCCCAAAACTCGCTGCGGTCTCCTTTGGCCCGAACGACAGTGAGGAATAACATCTGCCTTCCATGCAGGTGAAACTGTCCCGTGTTGCATCAGCACAGCCTCTTCCGTTTGGATCACGCAGCTCTAAGGATATACTCATATTGTATGAGAGCAGCTTTGTTTGATAGAACCTAAAGGAATGGTTTGCGTGCCAGGAGGTCGTTTTTTCCACTTTTGTCCAGGCTGGATTCCACCAGAAGAACGGCGGATGAGCTGCCGAGTAAGACGTAATTCGGAGATGTGCAGCTTGCGGATGGCCCTACTGAGATTGTTTTTAATTAATTCCGACTACAACAGCAGAGGTTATCGTTCGGCCCCCAATGCGCAAAAGTCATTGCCCGGACAACGGTTTGTGACATCGCCCCAGCATGTAGGCAAGAAGTGACAGACTTGAGGCTGATAATTAACGATGTATGCCCACATCAACACATTCTGGCATTTATTGAATTGTGATCTGTCACTTGTAGACTTTAACCCTTGGCGCCTAGAGAGGATTCTCCACGCGTAATTTGACGGATCTACTCTTGGACCACGCAGCAAAATTGAAACTTTTAGGATTTACTTACGCTAACACTGGTCATGTCTGAGTAGTAAAATGCCCGATTTTCGCAATCAATTCGTAAAAAACATTGTTAAGGTTAAAGTCAGAAATCCCTATCTTCCCATCCTTAAGGGGGCATGTCGCACATCCCTGGTGTTTCGGTGACCGCCGGGGCTTACGTGGGTGGACCAACACTTCAACGTCACCAATTTTCGCGAAAAAGTAATTTGACAACGATGACTGCTATCATGGGATATCTCGATACACGCGAGGGAATCCAAAATTTCAGTCGAGGATCAGAAAACAGCGATGTTGCCACATTTGCGAAGCAATCGAACGTCATGGGGCCATGGGCCGAATCATGTAGGGAGGTTCGAAGGGTCGGAGAGATGATGGGCTTAATTTTGCATGTCAAAAAACACTAACGATCGCCGGCGTAGTGGGCGGAACTTCTCGAAAGTTCTGAGAGAAACTAATGAAACGCTTCGTGTTCATGAGTGAGGCGGATCAACTGGGTAGCCGGGCACACCGCAAGGAAGGTTGAAGGCAAGAAGGGGAACCGTTCAACGAATTTTGTGGGCTTGATGTTGAATGGAAGACACTGGACATCCCGATGCACGCGTGAGACATTGTTCAGTGAAATAAGGGAATTTTATAAAAATGTAGGTTAAATTGAACAGTGAAATACCGTATGTCCTCGATTTTTCAGTAGTGTTTGATTCGCGTGTGATGTTGCTTGAGTGACGACTCCTTGAATGCTATGCTCCTGATATTATGTTTAAAGGACGAATTCACGATGAAAAAGCAACCCATTTCAAATTAACCTAGGGATGGTGAGTGGTACACGAAAGAAGGAAGAACCATGAGAAACGGCCCAGAACCCGAGAAATGGACCCCTTCCTTGCCCGTTGATTCGAGCATTGATGCGACTCTCATCGCTGTGCCCTCTTCAACACTACGCTCTCTCAGCTATCTAATCACTCGCCACGTATTGAACTACGGCGAGTGATCAGATGATCGGTGGGCGGAGATCGCCGGACCCGCCAGCTTTGAGGCATGATAGGTCGCCGAGGTCAAATTTTTCCATGCGAATTGCGCGTCAGTTCGCACCCTCAGGAGGTCCGTGGGTCCCTCAACTAGGTCAGTTTCCCTTTCTTCGACCTTCATTCTAATCGTGAATTCCTCCTTTAAAGTTGCTGAATCCCGCTAGAATTAAAATTGCAACACAAAATGCAGAGACGTCGTCGAAGACTTCCATTCCGCACTTCGAGCAAAAAGTGCGAGCAGCCTGAAGCCGGAGGGCTTCGCAACACGACCTAATCTCTACTGCTTGCGCTGCTATGAGCGACGAGAGGCGAAGGTCTGGGCGCTAGCATGCTCTCCTTCATTCAGAAAAAAGTTGCTTCAAAAATAAAAACGGAACGTTGTGACGCTTCTGGTTGCGTAACGTCCTGTTTTAAATTGCAATTATCCCATACCTGAACTCAAAGGGAACGAAATTCAATGAAGAAGTACCCAACTCCAAGTTAACCTAGGATGGGATGGTCAAACAAGGAAGAGTGCCATGAGAAACGGCGAACCGAAGTGGTATTCCTTCCTTGTTCGTTGATTTGCGCATAGATTGGACCTCTCATGCTTGACCTCTTCATCCACTCTTCTCCGATCTCTCCGTATCTGATCAATCGCCACGCATAGACTTGCGGCGAGTGATCAGCTAGTCGGTGGGCGTGCACTGGCCACCGCGCCAAGACTGAGCCTTAATAAGTCGCCGAGTCAACTCCTTGGTGCCAATCGCGCTTCAGTCCGCACCTAAGAGTCCGCGGGTCCCTCAACTAGGGGTGGTTTACTCCTTCGACCTTCATTCTGATCGTGAATTCGTCCTTTAACAGTCCCAACGTTTTCGTTCATATCCAACCTGAAGACGTGGATAGAAGCGTACACTACCCTTTACTCATCTGGGATATGGGTCATCAGATTCCGATTGCGGCAGCACAACGGCAAAGCCGTTTTGCGCGCACTGCCGACGCAACGGAGATAAACCGTGATGCAGCCGCGTGCACGGTGACTCAGGTTTTAACTGCCGCGATAAAGACTACCTTACCTAATACTTCTATCAATTTGCGTTCCAGAATTTCTTATAGAGGCCTAGAAGATGAAACTTGAGCTGGCCCTCAGGCAGTGTCATTTTTTTCTGACTCTGCTCCAAAATTAAAAGAATGTCTAGCTAATAACCGAACGGAATCACCTTGAGCACCTGCGGTGATTGACATTTCTCCAGCATTTTTCTCGCAATGCCTCGCCGTTGATACTGCTCGGCTACACTAATAATATCCCTGAAAATGAATTCCCGTGGATTGCCAAAATAGAAAAACCCGAAGAGGCTTACAGCTCGAGCACTGTATTTATTTCCGGTCCGAGTATTTGCCACACGTCTTTATGACATTCATTGCATATCGAAGCTGAAAAGCAATTATAGTCATTCACTATATGCACCCTTTTCGAAGAATTACCCTAATTTCTGGTAGGTAAGCCTGCGTCAATGTCACGTAAAAACACCTCCGCTGATGCAGTGCGCTTTAGAATATCTAGAGGCAGCCGCTTGCCCATAGAGTTAATTTGAATGTCATATTCGTAATCAGGACACCAAATACCCCTATACGGAAGTTTACACCGAATTTGGTGAAAACAGTGTCGTGACAAGGTGGACGCCAACTGGCGCCAGATGGCGCCACCGCTAAAAATGAAAGTCATTTTCGTAATCAGGGCATCGAATTACCCTATAGGCAAATTTACGGTGGTTTCTAAGGTGTACAAAATTACACTGCACGAGCGGAGGTGTTTTTACGTGATATTGGCGCGGGCTTATCTACCGGAAATTAGGGTAGGAGTGTGCGGACAACACAACACAAGTGACGACGGCCTCCAAGTGATTCTGATAACTAGTGATTCATAGTGAAAGTTGATAGTTGGTGAATGATAGTTGTAATTAGAGACATTTGATAAAATACAACTCCGACCGAATAATCGCTTCACTGGCAGAAAACAATTATATTTTGTGGAGGCCGTCGTCACTTGTAGTGTGTGGCCTGCACTGGTTCTCTGGAGGTCATAGCGCAAAGGAAAAAAAAGGGGGGGGGGGGGGGGGGGTGAGGAGGCCGAAGTGATTTAGTAGGAAGAAGCGCTGTTTAACATGCGCTCGGTCCAAGGTTCAAATCCTAAGCCGTACGCAATCCAGGTCAACTAAGCCTTCCGTATTTTAGGATTCGGTCCGGGATTAAGCGGCACGCTCCGCGAGTCGGTCGGGCTCTCGCCTGTTCCCATCCAAGCCTATGTAGCAGGTGGACGAAGTGTTTGATGTCGGGCCCCTTCTGCGGGTCCTTTTTTTTTTTTCCCTTTCTTGTGAAAGTCCGCGACAAAGGCGCAAGGAGCTCGTCCAACCCGCAACTCACACCTTCGTCCGCAAGCCCCACCCTTCGCTGTCGGTTGCCACGTGGCGCTGCTTGAAAAGCGCGGGCGCATTTGAGGCAGTGGTCCCAGCGCGATCCAATGTTATTGACACTGGAGCAAGTAGAGTTAGGTTCGTGAAACTCGTCCAATTCGCCTCTTCTCTATCCAAGGTGGAATGTGGCTGAAATAGGGGAGGTCTCTGTACGGGGCGTAATCGGTGGTTTCGTTTGCTTTCCTTCTCTTTTACAGACCACCTCCCACCTATAGCTTCATAACTGAACGCTTTTCCACACCTATTTTATCCGAATCTTGCCTTTAACAGCGTTCATGTATGCTATACTCTGAACTGTGGTAGACAGGCGTGGATAAGCCGTTAACTGTGCCCCCTTTTTGCGGCTTAGAAGCGGGCGAATTACAAGGCCTAGATTGCTAACGAAGGTGTGCTCGACTCACACCTTCGTTAGCAATCTCCGCCTCCTGCTGTCACATGTCATGCTGACGCTGCGAGAGGAGCACGGCTGCAGTTGCGGCTGCGTCACTGACACTCAATTTCACTGGCAGTGGAGCAACTGGAAGTAGCCTTCGTGGAACTCGTTCATACCTCTCCCCCGCCCCCTCCCGCACCACCTTTTTTCATCCCAGAGTGGAATGCGGCTGAAAGAGAGTGGGCTTGTGCGTAACCAGGTTTCATTTGTTCTTTTCCAAACCCTCACCTACCTCCAGCTTCATTATTGAACTTTAAAACACACCCATGTTATCCTTGGGCTCGTCTTTGATTAGATGGGTGAAAAGGACGATTTTCATCGGCCTGCCCTCCCAAGCCGTTGTCTTCAATGTTGTATTCAAATTGCTTTCGGAATAGCCCTATATTCAAATCGCTTTCAGAATAGCCCCAAGATTCCCTATGTTAGTAGAATGCATGGCGCATCCCAATCAGATATTGGTCAGAGCCGAACTCCTCTAACTCCTTTAGCCTTATTATATGTTTGCGTCTATCTATTTATTTTTTCATTTCCAATATGTTACTATCTAAAGCATCCGCCATACTCTGCCCGTAAACCGACGCCTGCTCCCACATCCCTGCTCAACGAGATCATGGGTTTTTTGCAACCAAAGCTACTTGTCACGCGAGGCAGGGTCAACCGTTACGTTGGACCGACATTGGACCGACGTTGACCGCTCTCCGCGCCGGCATTCGCACTCGCCTTGCGCGAGCCGTCTGTGTCTCCGTGCGTACGTTCACTCTCGGCATTACTCTCACACGCTAGAGAGCCATGCGTTGGACTTTGTCCAACGGACGGTTGACCCTGCGGAGGACCTCTGAGAGGAGGTAATTTTTATCCGCGAGCAGTTCAAGTCCAAGAGGAATATCGCAAAGAAATAGAGTTCGTTAGTACAGAGAACACTACTATGCATATTGATTTCGCGAGAGCGAACAGGTGTGGCTGTTCTTTTTGAAAAGTTTGACCTTGTGTAAGCGAGTGAAGCTGCAGAAGAAGAAGTAGGCTGGAAAGTTTCGCCTCGAAACAACATTACCTATGGCGTCGATTTGGGGACGTTTGGCCTTGTTCCCTAACGGTTCAGCATTTACAGGCTCACCACGTCGATGAATTGTGTGCAAAGCGACACCAACGATCTCACCATTTCCTAAAATAAAAACATTTCCAAATGAAAAATATCGAAATAAAATATAATAGAATGCATTGAATAACGCCAGGAGACGCTCAGTTCTTCTTCTGAGGTCAGGTTACAAGAGCGGCACTATCTTTGAAGCCTAAGGTTAGGCTTGGGTTTAGGCTGAGGTTTAGGCTTATGCAAACACATTGGCTTATGCTCAAGCCTACAATTGAAACCAGGTCTAATGCTAACCATAAGCTTGCTTCGAGCAAATGAGTGGTGTCACTATTTCGGGTGACCTGAACTGAGGAAGAGAATTGCAACGCACCCGCCATCACCAGCTCCTTTATCAAGGAACGAAATGAGGAAGAGCTTAAAGGAATCTTGCGCGGAAAAATCATGATTCTATTTCAGCCATAAATCACTGGCTTGAGACTCATTATCCACGATAATAGTGAAAAGAACTGAAGTATTGCTTTCGTTTTGATTAGAAATTCGAAAACTCGAAAAGGCTGCTACGCGTTCGAATTGCCCACGGACGTCTTTCACGAATGCTGGCGACGGGGATGCTCAAACTTGGTTCTTGGAGTGCATTCACTAGAAGCTCTTTCTGGCCTTCTGCTTCGTTGCATTCACATCTTACACTTCTACTCCATCCTATTCCATCGATCGATTTGTCTCCACTCTCCGAAATCGCGCGCTTTAACCCGATTCTCTCATTGCGTCGCCTGGTACGTAGCCGGCCAAACGCCGTCTTCTTTCCATGCCTCGCCTGGCTCTGCCTCCTGGTCCTTCGATGGTCCATAACGTGTAGTTTTTGTACGTTTGTTTCTCTTCAGAAACCGAATCTTCATGCGTGAAACTTTGTGTGCTATTTCCAGTGATCACAACTGACATATTCATGTTAGGAAAGAGTGCAAGAATTTTCCGCGCAAGATTCCTTTAAGGTTGGCGGTGGGCGTAGAAACTATGCCACCAAGTAGTATATTACGACGATTCTCCTATGAAGTTGATGTCTCGATAAGGAGCTCTCACTACAACACATTTCAGTGGAAATCTATAGATATGTGGAGACGCTTGAAGCGCACGCACTAGCACCGCGCCAACACCAAGTTGACCAACATCCAGGATTCTTCTGAAGGGGGTCGTATTCCACTCTTTGGGAAGGGTGTCGAATTAGCTGTATATTTCAAGAAAAGATATAGGATTTAGTTCGCTGTAGGGGCTTCTTGGAAACATGTAATAAAAGTTCTTGAGAATTTTCATGGGATCCTGTTGTTTACGGTCTTTTTGAAGACCAAATTGGAATTTTGTTATTTTTACTGCTGCGTATAGTAACATGAACCCCCCGCACCTCAAATTTTTCATTTGAGTCATTTTTAAGATAAGATCACTTGTAGATGCAGGAAGGATGGAAAGAGGATAGATGTACATAGAACCTAGAGACGGAGGTCCCTCATTTGGTTTCCAACTGAGAGTTTGGATCAACTAGTTTCCTCATCACATCGGTACACCGTAATCTGCATCGAACTCATGTTCTGGCCAATCCCTGTCAGGCAATAGCGTAGAGGCAAGGTTGCTCCATTTAGAGCAAGAGTGCACCTATGGATCCGTCACTCTACGTCTTTCATTTATTACTAATGATCTTCCATTCATAAATTGTACCTGATTTGCTGACCTGTCATTCTAATTCAGTGGTCCAGATTAGATATCTTTATCTAAAAAACTTTTTCCTGAGTCTCACCAGCTCGGCATATAACGGAAAGCGGTTTCCGCAATGATGTATCGAGAACAGTGTCGGCGAACGGTGCAAATTCGTCTTCAGTGATACTGGTGGCCTGAAAGTGATCATTTGAAGAAGACCTGTGAAATGGCCCAGAACCGAGAAATGGACCCCTTCCTTGCCCGTTGATTTTCGCATTGATGCGACTCTCATCGTTGTGCCCTCTTCAACACTAACGCTCTCTCTGCTACCCGAAGACCATAAGATTCCACAAAATTTGGTAAATCTCACGCTATCTTCTTCAAGTTAAACTGCAGAAGAAAAAAGGTCAAATGGTGCAATAAGCGCTTCATTCCATACGTATTTCACCAATCAATTTTTCAGCAATAAAATCGTAACAATTCAATCAAATTTACTCTATTTAGCTTTTTAAGCTCACTGACCCGTTTTGTAATTTCTGTTTTTGTTTTCGTTTATTGTTTCTCTTTAATCCGCAATTTAGAACCGTGTTTATGTGATAAAGTTCATTATTCAAATGATCGATACTGAGTCTGAGAGGAAGAGGTCAGCAGACAACTCAGTGCAATTAACAAGGTCTTCCCACAGGCAAGTGAGTGTAGGTGCGAGGTGGTCTCCCCATAATTACACTTTAGACTAAAGGTGCACGCCCTCCGGGCCAGTCACGTCGAAGGGAAGGTCATCCCAGTTCGCCGGAAGATATCATTCGAGTTGGTGTGTTGGTCCAAAGCCCGCCTCTTTCTTCATCACGCAAGTTCCCCTTTAATTGACCTTCGTTCATATCGTAAAATCCTCGTTTAAGACACCAGTAACACATGCTACTCCAGCTTGGCGCACTTAAAGGACGAATTCACGATGAAAAAGCAACCCATTTCAAATTAACCTAGGGATGGTGAGTGGTACACGAAAGAAGGAAGAACCATGAGAAACGGCCCAGAACCCGAGAAATGGGACCCCTTCCTTGCCCGTTGATTTGAGCATTGATGCGACTATCATCGCTGTGCCCTCTTCAACACTACGCTCTCTCACCTATCTAATCACTCGCCACGTATAGACCTGCGGCGAGTGATCAGATGATCGGTGGGCGTGCACTGACCAGCCGCGGCGGGATTAAACCTTAACACATTGACGACATTGAGACGCGGTAACGCGTCTCACTTTGCGCACCTCGTTGGACATTGAGACGCGTTACCGCGTCTCACCCTTATCATCCCTTTTTCTAGGGCATGCGCAGCTTTTTCCCGAATTGTTTGTCTCTCTTCTATGGATTAGAACATAACATTATTGTGAACGACATAGGTCATTGTTTGTTCAAATATGCTCCAGTTTAGAAGAAGTTTTCCAAGCTCACCGAAACCGGCGGCTTGGTTCATTAATAGTTTTCATGCTATTCTCATGAACACGTCAATAAAAAAGGGTAGTGAAAGTAAATGCAAATCTAAAGAGACAGAAAAATACATGTTTCACTTGGTATAACCACATCAAAAGAGCTTTTGGCATCCACTACAGATAAAATGACTAAAGTTTCCTTTTTCATTACCATTACATGTTCTTTAATCGGAACTTCGTCACTATATACTCTATTACCTTCTACGCATTGACTGTTACTGAGATGTTTTTGTACCACTGGTGCTTTAAAAAGTTATCAATAAAAATTCACGGATCCGAGGTGCGGCGGTCGCACTCGCAAAATCGGCCCGGTCCCACACGGCCAAAAAAGCCAAAACGCGCGCGGTCGTCAATGTGTTAATAGGTCAACGAGGTCAACTCCTCCTGTGCAAATTGTGCTTCAGTTCGCACACTTAGGAGCTCCGCGGGTCCCTCAACCAGGTGAATTCTTCCTAATTCGATTTTCCCTCTGATCGTGAATTCGTCCTTTAACTATCGCTAAATGTAAACTATTCAGAAAAAATTCAGCTGCAAACTATCCCCTTGACGAGGAAGGAACTAAACAAAAGATCCTTAATCTATTTCTTCAGCAAGCGTTGTGCGTTGTATGAGCTTTGGGCAAAGAACATAGGCGCTTGGACGAGGGCGAACCGATGAAGAAAAAATGGAATGGAGAGACAAGGCAACAACATGCACCACCACACCACAGATCAGTCCCGAGCCGACCAATGAGACAACTTTGTGGACTGTCGGCTCCAGTCTATAAAGTTGCGAATTCTACCAAACCATCCGCCTCAGTCAATGCCGACAACAACAACTGCCCCTCCCCCATAGGTGGTCGTGAAATAAACGCTCATGTCAGTGCAGAGTCGACTAATGTAAAAAGAAAGTAAAAAAGAAAACTATGTAAAACTAAGAAACTAAAACTTACCGCATTCATCGTTTCCTCCACTAAAAAGTGATTCATAAGAAATTCACGAATTTCAACTCGGTGCTTTGTTGCGCCTATTGAATAATGAAGATCGCCCATGGTTGCCTGGAAATTTTTTTTCCAGTTTTCACTCGCCGTGGCTGACATGAATCACATCTGCGATCATTTTGTAGCGGATAAGGTCAACAGACTCCATGTCTGTTACATCCTCTGTTGAAATCTCGGCATTATTAGTCAAATTTTCAGTTCCTTTGTGCCACGATAATTGGGACCTTTATTTATTAGCTTATCGTGTAGGCGTTCTCGTCTTCTTCAAAACCAAAGCACACCAGTAATGCGAGGATTTGCTCAAACTAACGTTACTTACAGAACATGAGCTAATGCTGCAGGTGGAATTCACTAAGAACGAAGGTCAAAGAAAGGGGAAAATTGCATAGGTGGGAGACAGGCGGACCTCCTGAGGGTGCTGACCGACGCGCAATTGGCAGCGAAAGATTTGACCTCGGCGATCTAGCATGGCTCACTCTTGGCGCGGTTGGCGGTACGCCCACCGACTATCTAATCACTCGCCGCAGGTCTATACGTGGCGAGTGATTAGATAGCAGAGAGAGCGTAGTGTTGAAGAGGGCACAGCGATGAGAGTCGCATCAATGCGCAAATCAACGGGCAAGGAAGGGGTCCCATTTCTCGGGTTTCGGGCCGTTTCAAATGGTTTCTTCTTCATCCCTGCTCCACTGCCATCTCTACCCTTATTTCCAAAACGCTACCTTTTCATTACCTCTACCCTGATTTCCAATGATCCAACTTTCATCGTAAATTCTCCTTTTAAGAAGACGCACAGGTCGAAACGTCACGCCAGTAGATGAAGGCTCCAATTATCAGCAGTGCATGGTACAAAGAACCATACAATTCAATTGTTAATGTCAACATCGCAGGCTACCGTTCTACGATGATGTCAGATTCCCGAGTCGGTTTCTCGGACAGATTGACCCAAGCAGGATCAGACGTGATGTTTGTCCGATTTCTGATATCCGGCCCTCCCTCCACTTTAGTTGGTTTCCGATATTTCTCCAGTTTTCACAAAAACTCCTTTTCAAGTCAAAAAAAATTCACGATATTTCGTCCGCAGCTAGAGCCCTCTTGGCCAGATAAGCTTCCCTTCTCTTGATCCCGGAACAGGTCATTCATCAACTATTTCAGATGGACCTCAAAGCTGGTCTTAACTGACAAGTTCTGTGCTCTATTCCATAAACCTGATAGAGTACGTGTCAGGATTTGATTGAATGAAATCCAAATAAAAGAAAATAGCGAAGCGAGTAGGTGCAAGTCAATGTTGACGTTCGGAGACAAACAACTTCTATGGAAAGCAAATCACTTAAGAAATCACAAAGTAGATTTCAACCGCTTCATTCAGTCATTCATGGTTAAGGTTCCTGCTATGGAAGAAATCTGCATAAGTTAATCCTTCTTATAATTAATTATAGATTGCTTTGAACCATAAAAGCCGTAAATGTTTGAACACAGACGGGAGGGTAAATTTGAAATGGGATCGATTTTTCGAGAAAACTCCAAGCAGTGGAAAAGCCCTTCAGAGCCAGGGCTGGCTAATATATTCACAGGAGAAATAGGCATTGATTTTCTGACAAAGCAAGGGGGATATTGCTCGTGGTTTAGTGAATCAGCACAGGAAATCACCCTATTCCATTATGCAGAGGGCATTTAAAGTAGCTGGAGCAAGGTGGTAGATTTTTCTCCGGACGAAGAAGTATGACAACAGTCAAGGAGCTCCCAGCGATAAGTTTCCCAGAACCATTATTCTATTTGTTGATCAATACTCACGAAATAGCGACAAAACAGCTGTTAGAAAAAATATCTGAATTAAACAAATTGCGCAGTCAGCTCTAGAAAGGGAAGATAAGCGAGTGGGTGAGAAGGCAGAAATTGGGTCTCACGCTCCCAAAAAACATCTTCACAAGTGTGCGAAACCAGTGTTTTTCATGGGAGAACAGGTTTTCTGAAACGAGGACATAAACTGCTAACCATAAGTTCGTCAGGCGCTCTTACGGATTGCCTCATTCGAAATAGAAGGACTGTTTCGATCTGCACTTGTAAAATTACATAGTGCGCCGCGAATTATGTCGTAGAACAAAAAATGCGGAACAATGAGCTTTAACCCTTTCGGACCTGATTTTTTCCCCCGTGAGGAAAATTTTTCTTCTAGCTATTGTTTATTATTATTTGTATTTATATTATTATTATTAGCAATGCTCGTCATTTATGTTTCAAAAATGGGGGACTTCATGAATCCCAATCTTGATAGCTGGGAAACATAAACTAAAAAAAAAAAAATACTTGAAATTTCCTCGTATCTGTTCATTTATTTTTTCACTTGTCTGTTTATTTAGTACATCGAAAAAAAAACCGTACAAATTATGACAGGGATTTGTGGCGTAGCCAGAAAATAATAAGAAGAAAAAGGGAAAGAGGTGAAAAGGATCAAACAACTTACAATTGGAAGTGAGCTAGAGAAATGTATGAAATAGAGCAGAGATGAAGTGAGCAGAAAAACTCTGGGGCTTACATTTGGCCGTAAAGAAGCGAATTCCACCTTGCAAGACCGCAATAGTCTCACGACGAAATCTTGATTTCTTGATCAGCATACAACTTTCGAGACTATTAGTAGCCGATTTTGCACGCACCTGACCCAGAGCTAATGAGTTAGCCTAGGACCGTGGGCCACCGATGAAGGGGCGAGGATCTCAGGAAGTGAGGTCCGTTATCCTTCAGGCTCCTCGAGCGACTAAGTGGCTATTTGTTCAGGAGGCTGGGACAATATTACAGGGCTAATATATGGTGGAATGGAGCCGAACGGGGGAAATTTGTTGTGCTCTGCGTTCTAGCGTTACGAACAACTATGATGCTAACCTTATGGATAAAACGGTTGGTATCGACCCCCGATCAAGTTGATTTTTCAGCCATTATCATTCAGATCATTTTCAAAAGTCCCCATTTCTTGTTGTTATTGCACGTTATAACGCTCGTATTCTCGCTTTATCTTTAGTGTCAAAGATGGAAGGCGCACTGGAGTGGCCCCCATAAAATACATTTTCACCCCAATAATAACCTTTGGAAAGAGGGTAATATGTATATGCACGAAACTATTTCTCAGGAAGGAAAAGAAATATCAGCGAGAAACTTGTACAAAATAGAAAAATTGGAAAAATAGAATAGAAATCTGCGCGCAGTATTCTTCTGAGTCTGAGAAAACCATTTCCTTAAAAATACCACTGGCAAACTAAAGTGACTCCATTGGCATTCCACCGTCCAAAACTCGATGTAACCTGAAGGGGGAATGTTATTAGTTACAACCGTGAATGTTTAGTTACAACCTCCTAGGGGTCTCAAACTCAAGGCGAAAACGATATTCGTGGAGAGGACGAGGCCATTGGTTTTTGAAGTGCCTCAAGACATCGTTGAAGTGAGGAGGAACTGAGAAGTCAAAAGTGTTGGGTAGGGTGCCAGGACAACTCCTTCTGCATGAGGCGCTGTGAATAACTAATAGCACCATCCTCCCATGCAGCGCCGCCCCATTTGCCTCCTTTATATAATGGAGCAAATCATCACTAGTGTGAGAGCCGCTCATTGCTTCGCAGTGATGACTTGGTTGACATAATCTAAATAATTTGATAGTCACCACTGAATAGGTTCCTTTATTACCATAAATGAGCATAGTCAGTTGACACTTTGTAGACATTCCGACTAATGAAGCTCCAAGGAAGATATGGTGAATGTAGTGGTGATGTCATGCTCCTAATCGTAAGTATTGAACAAGGAGGGGCGTGGTCATCCCGAGAGGCGTGGCCAAAAATCTATCAACTCATAAAAGTAGTGTAGGCTGGATGATGAATTTTTTCATAACGTCATTGGACGACAGTGGTAGACCGAGACCTTCATCTCGTTGGAGATGTTGTTGGGACCACTTTCCAAACCCCTTCCACCAATCTTGCTCGATGACGTCATCAAAATCTATCCGTTCTTCACACTTGGAGTTGAATTCCTTCGATGAGTTTGAAGAAAAACTGTGGAAACCACCCCAAACTTCCCGTCTTGAATGTTTCTAGTGTCCCAAATCCTTCGTTATACCATAAACTGAGTGTTTTTAACGCATTCACGCGCCATATGGGCTGCCAACAAGCATGTGCTCCTGGGACGATGGCAGCCCATATGGGCTGCCAGCTGATAATCGCTTGCCAGGCGCTAGGAATGGACAGATAGGTGGGCAAACCTCGTAATCGAGTGTAAAATGCTTTTAAATTCCTTCACGGGGAAAGTGAATAAATGCTCTCTTTTCGTAACCACTATTTGTCGTTCTGATCGAAATCCTACTGTTATATGTTTAGATAATCTTTACGCGAAGTTATTTGCACAAATTAT
>MU883389.1:0-14459 GCA_036418205.1 Ostertagia ostertagi | reverse complement strand
GGGGCGCGGCCGCGGCGAGCGCGGACGAGTTGATAGTGCCCGCGAACTGTGCTGATGGAGTGTTTTCAAACCTACCCGCACAGTTCGCGGGCGCTACCAACTCGTGAAGAAAGTGGGGAGCCGAGTTTTCTCTTTACATTGTTGTCTGGAAATTGTCGGACGGTTTGGTTGTGAGCAAAGCTAGCGTAATTGACGGCCGCCCAATTAACAGTGTGCTCGAAGTCGTTTCTCTCTTCCTTCATTTTCTTCCATACATTTCCTACTTCTTTATCTTGCTCTTCCTTCTCATCCTTTTTTCTTTACGTCTTTCTTTCTTCTGCGTTATGCCGTTGCTCGTGGTATCGCTACGTATTCCTCTTGATTCTATTCAATTTCAAGCTGTTTCAGGGTCAAGAACATGGTGTCAGTGATTCGCGGTGAAGTGGGCACCGCACTGGACACCAATCGGAATTCGATTTGCTGCTCTGTTGGTATGACGTAGACGGTTTTTCAAACGTGGTTGAATTTTTAGTTTAATGCGTTCTAATTCGAATTTGCGGATCGTCTTCTTCATCTTTTTTCAGAAGACACCACAAAGGAGAGTGAGACCACGACCACTACAACATCACCGCAATCAAGCGATTCCATCACAGTCGATCATTCCGAGGGATCATCTCGAACGAATGAGCTACAGAACGAACATGGAGATGATGAGAATCGTCCGCAGTCTAGTTGGTTTCCTTGACATTTGTTACCCGCTGTGGGTATCTAGAACAGAGGGCCACTTTTAAGCTTTCAGCACGCGAACCTTTTTCGCTGCAGGAAACCATAGGTCCACGCGTGATCTTGAGTGGACCTGGGGTTCCCGCAGCGAGTTTTGCGCTGCAAGAAGTGGAAAAGTCGCTTTCTGCACTAGCGACCCACATCCTTTTATTCCCTCTTACATTACCGGTACAAAGCTTTTCATTTCAGGCAGGCAAAAATTAAATGAGGACCGAATTGGTGCATCTCATAACACAAGTTCACCGCCAAGTGAGTAGTTAGATCTGCTGTTACTCTTTAATCAAACTCTACAACAAGGGGAAATGTTATAATTACATTTCAAGCGAAATATCATAACTTCTTACACTTCAAAGTAAATATCATAACTTTGCTTACTTCATGAACTACTTTTTTGGACTTTTGCTCTTTTACATTGTCAAGTGGTTTTTTTTTCTTATTAAATTTCCCTAAAGTAATCTCCAAGATTGGAAAAGCAATGGAAAAAAGTCTCTCGTAATGTTAAAGGCATTTTCCCCAGAATAGGAAAGGAATTGTAAAACTATATTTTGCCTAGTTTTTGGTTTAGTTTTCACGTTGTTACGCAAAACTGCTGTGTACATACATGATTATACAATGTTTTATAGCTACCTGTTATATTTGTTGTTTCAGTTGTTCTGAAAGTTTCAAATCGAATTTTTCACTTCCTATAATTTTTGATTACGTGTCATGGTGTGTATTTTGCAAGCTTGTGATATATGGGTAACTACAATGTTTCCCGCTGCGAATTCTGTCGTAATTTAGAGATTTGGTAACGTACGTGACATCACAGGCGTTATGGTTATCATTGAGAATTAGTGCTATCTATTTTCTTTTTCAAGGTTTTCGGTACGTGTAACATTGAGTTTGCAATTACGACAGGCATTACGGCGAGAAGTAGATCCTACCCGTATTTCAGGCGATGATAGCGATTGGCGGAGCTAAGTTCTCGTGGTTGGCAGGTGGCGCACAATTTGCGAAATGCGCTACCAAGATTGGATTCATGGGCCTTACCCTATCCTTCCCCCAGACGTACGTGTCCTCCATCGCTGATTCTATTCTAAGCTGGGCGGAGAAAGGGTTGCGTCATAGGATCCGCCATCGAACGCGTGATGTTATTAGCTAATGTCTCGAGTCAGAAGCGCAGAATATGGCTGCTCCTATGAGCAACCGTTCTCCTCAACCACAGTATAGGATTAGTGGAATAGGGCGCGCCACTCTGGGGACAGGGTAGGGCACGGCCCACTGGCTCGGTTAGTCGCGCTCTCACCATCAATTTGAAATTTTGGCGCATCGCGCATTTGCAATCGTCGCAAAGGTGGTCACGCGACACGGTTTTTACTCTCTGTTACATTTTTCCCACTCGTCAGAACTTCAGCGAAAAATTTGCAAGTTATGGTTTTCCCTATTCGAGAAGAGTTCTTGGAATAGATCTTATTCAGGACACTAAAATGTGAAACTAGTTGGACCATGAATCCGAAAGACTGATGGGAAAGGGGAGCAGCAGTGATGAGAAACGCGCCACGCCCGCCATTTCGCGCACTCCTTACTTACGCGGTGGCCCGTGGAATGAGCTGCCCGAGGCGCCGTGATTTGCTCTTACTTTTTTCATATTTTTCTCTCAAGCACTAACGTACCATGTCCAGTAGATGCCTTTTTTAAAAGAACACGCGGTTGTCTGGAGCTTGACTAAGTGTTTACTCACCCGCGCTCATATCCCTGGCGTTTACTGGTCTTCGCAGCTTAACAAAGGTGCACAAGCTGGGGAAGCCGCAAACAAATTTACACCTTATCAGTAGAAGGACTAAACTTATAAAAGCCGATGAGGACAGCTGATCAGCTCGCTGGCGGACAATACTTCGGTTCTCATTCTATTTAGACCACTCACCAGCCACGTGATGTGATCCCCAGCCACGTGATGTATTCACTCAAATATCAGATGTTGAAAGAAATGTCGCATTTTCCAGCGAAATCACTTGATGCAAAATATTTCTTAGTCATAATTCATGGTTCAGTTTGCATGGCTTTTTTATTTGTCAGTTTGCTTTAGGTTTATTCAGTTTATTGTTGCTTATCGCATGAGCTTTGTTATTTTGCTTTTAGTCCGTGGTGTTAGTGTTCGAATTTCACAGACGGCCAGTAGGGACACTGCTGAGCTTTCAGGTTAGTTTAGCGAAATTCTGCTCATTTTCTGCTACATTCGATGTTTTTTCTTCTAATTCTCTGCCTTTTGTCTTTGATTCTTAAGTGGCTAACTTTTTGCTCTTTGTTAACGGATGTCGAGCTCAGCCAACAGTACCGTTCCGTCCCGTATGTTATCGATTCGCTTTTATTTTGCTAATTTTGAGAACGTACTCAACGGAGTTGTGTCACCGAAAAGTCAACGTCCGACTCGGTCTCTCACTTGGAGCCCACCAACTTTCGTCGCCCGAATCTTTCCTACGCATCAGCAGGTATTAAGTGTATGTAAACTATAATAACCTAGCTTGTAATGCATGTCTGAGCTTAACAGCTTCAGTGGTTTCGTTTTATTTGTTTTACGTGTGGGCTCCTTAATTCGTTTCCTTTTTTCAGTTCTTATAACCTATAAATTAAAGCAACAAACTCATATGAGGTGTGGAGTTGAAAAAAAAATCCACTGAAGTGCCATCGTTGCAACTCAAAACTGCGCAACAAATACGCTAGGGCCTTACAAAGAGAGCTAATCATGGCTAATGTGAGATAGTGATCGAGATATCCGGCGCACACCCCATGACAAGCGTGGATTACTTTGAAGCGGCTGCTTTGAATACGCGCGGGTCAGAGGAGCCATGGAGCATGCAGTTCAGAAAACTCGTCCAGACACGCCCCTCTTCATCTGGAAGGCAAAGAGACAAGCGCTGCTACCCCACCAATTTGATCCAGGGTTGTTGCTCTAGTAATGTTTGAAGTTCGTTAAGTTTTTTCTACTAGCAATTTTTTCTCGTTGCTTTCAAATAGTAGGTAGACATTTTGTTAATTTTTTATTCATTTTCACATCATAATGCTAGTTATCCTAACATTGCACAAATCAGCGCTATGGTTGAATTCACGGTCAATGCAGTAAAGTGCGCGGTTTCCGATCCGCATACATATCCTATCTATCGAAAATGGACTCATATTAAAAGAGAAATTCATGCCCTGACTCGATTTCATCGAAACAATGTCGGGACGTTCTACTCGGTGACAGCATGGGTGGGAAATAACCCGGGAATAGGCTTAGATTTTATACTGAGACTATGCGTGCGATAGGAGCCACTATTGTCATTACATCGCTCAGGCTGGTGTCAGAACTGCGCGATCCGTGAACTCTGACGCCAGCCTAAAGCCGATTTCAGACCTGCGGAATTGAACGATTCGCATAGTCTGACATCGGCCCAAGCGATGTAACGGCAAGAGTCGGCTGTTGTCGCATTTCGCGAATCGCGGGACGGGTTGCGGACTCTGCCACCAGCATTATGAAAACTGGAACCAAACTAAAATGCTTGATGGGATGGAAACATCGGCTGTTTCGTTGTGAGACAAAGATTGTGGTACAGCTTTTGTCGCCGGTGTGCAATGCGTAGAATACGCTATCAAGGATTTAATACGTATCGATGCGCTTGTTCTGCATTTTTCTTTTTCTTGTTTTTTTTTTCCATTGGCGATGGTAGCGAGGCCTGACCACACCAATCGAATCACTACTTATCTAATCCTGGTAGTCCATTCAACGCATTTTACGCCAGCACGGACTATAAACGCTGTCCAAGGGCGCATGCATAGTTGGTCGTCGAATCTTAACGATCGTCACGGTGCACAGCATTGGATGCGTTTCGATCGTCAGAATTGCCTGAGTATTAGACGTTCTGATCTAATACTGTGCGATCGTTACGATTGGACGACACAGGCGCCCTAATTGGGGTGGACCTAACCACAGCTTGCCAACTCTGATCCACCACACGTTAAGGTGCAGAGAAGACCGTATAATCTGGGCTAGGTCCACCGATCTGTCATCAGCTTTTGCTGCATCTAATGCTCGGCCATGGGAACTGGCGTTTTGTGAACTATCAAAATTTTGAATATTGGCTTAGTGGTGTTATCCTAAGACTTCGAGTATCTTTTCTTTTAATTCGCTTCCAGCAAATATCCTGCTAAACGTCTTTATTTGTCATTACCTTCCATGTTGTTATATTTTAGTCAATTAAATAAACTACGGAAATGAAATCGCTAGTACAACCACTAACAACTTGCGAAACAATTGAAATGGGCTTTTTTCTGGAATTCACACACCGACTAGCGTTTTGCGTTTATACTTGCTTGGATCTATGTTCCTATCGAAAATATTCTTTAGCTCTTTACGACACGAGTTTTTGGCTTTCCTTGGAGGCGTGGAACTGGGTTCTGCAAGCGCTATCAAAAAAAAAATAAAATAAAATAAAAAATAAAATAAAAATCTAACGGTAGATAAGCAACGCTATTTCACTGTTTTCTGGACGACGCCGTTCATAGTTTTAGTTGGGTGTGATCTGCAGAATAAAGAAAGAAGTCCTGCGTGCACGAAAGAATGAGTATTGGTGGTGTGGTACTGCAGGTCACTATCGCAAGGTGTGGTATTCTGTGGTGCCACGCCAGTATCAAGATGGCGACTTACTGTCAAGTTGTTGGCTAGATATGCCGTCTAGAGCACTCTAAAGAGATGGAATGCTGATTATAAAGGCGCACGCCGAAATTTAAAATGAATCTCTCCAGCGACTGTGAGCAGTCAAAGATGGCTACGAACACAGCGTTGGGTCAAAACTGACCGCTCACAGTGTGCTTTAGAGATCCAGCAATTTAGGTTTCCCTATTCATAGCAAGCTCTAGTTTCTCTAGAGGTACCTAGCTCTCCATTAGGAGTTTTGAAGAAGTTCGGTACCCTTAAGTCATGATCCTGGCTCCCAGTCGACTCGGAACAAACAACTTTCTTTTCTTTTCTCACCTTGAATTATTCTTCTCATGTGTTATCATATGTTGCACGTGTGTGAGGATATTTTTAGTGTCTCGATCAAACAATACGAGTCGAACAGTAGCACAAGAGGACAAATCGATTGCAACCGTTGATAATACATCGGAATCCGAAAAATCTGCGCAGACTTCATCGTCCTCTCATCAGAGGCGGAAACTTCCGAAGCAGATGACATTGGACGAGGTAAGCCCATAATGGTTGTGTCTTGGTGTCTGATTATACATATGAGGTTAATTTTCCAGTCCTGGACGACACCTATTTTTGTTGGAGCTGCAGATGATGACTATTTCGAAAATGCTCCGTCTCCTTCTTCTAGTCAATTTTACAAGGTAGGAGAATGTTCTTTCCAATTCATAGGCTTAGCTGATGTTTATGTTCTTTTAGCCTCCAGAGGAGAAAACTCGTCGTGCATCTGCTGAAATAATAACAGAAAATAGTGAAGCGGTGGAGCCGGTTGATCGTCCTCAATCTTTGCCAGTAATTGAAGCATCATCGTCATTTGATCACACAGCTGCGGAATCTTCAAAGGTTTGTGGATGTTGACTGAATTCAACTTAATCGTTTTTTTTGTCGACTAGACAATCGCTTTTCAATCATAGTATATTTTACAGTTTTTGATTTGTTTTGTTTGCCATGTAAACTGCTGTCTTTCGGCATTTTGAAAACTTGGTATGCCAAAGTTCACCAGTCTTCGGTTGTTTTTTTTTTGTTTTTGTTCTTAAGCACTTTTTGTCGGCTGGATTCGATCGGATCTCGTGTCTCAGTAGAGAAAAACACGAGGTTCTTGTTCAAATTCCAGTTTAAACAAAGTGTTTTGGCGATCATTCGGCATCTTTTGTTTCATCTTCGATCCGTCAGCTCTTAATCTGTATTAGTACCTTTTCGATAAGATCAGTCCAGGGCCTTTGTGGTCGCGGTACGGCCAGGGGACATGACCACGCGCAGCCGATGTAGAGTGAGTCACTCCGATAACCATGTCTCTTTCTCCCTATTAGTCTCAACGCGTATTCCTATTAGGTTGGTTAAGGTCTATTCGCAGCAAAATCCTCATGCCCGGGCGTGGCCATAAAAGATGATCCCATCGATTTTAGCTTTCATCACTTCTTTCTAACTCATCCGGAAAGTTCCACCGAACGTTTGATTGCCTTCATGCGGGCGGTATTCAATCCTTCCCCCAGGGGGATATATCCCCCTCCTCTGATTCAATCCTCTGGGGGGACAAAAAAGGGTTGCGTCATAGGACCTAGCATACCTCTGTGTTTCTACCTGCCAGACAGTTAGAGCAGCGCTACTACCCTCCACTGATGAAGCACTCTTTCCCCTGAGGGGTCGCGCTGCTCTAACTGTCTGGCAGGTAGAAACACAGAGGTATGCTAGGTCCTATGACGCAACCCTTTTTTGTCCCCCCAGAGGATTGAATCAGAGTAGGGGGGATATCCCCCTGGGGGAAGGATTGAATACCGCCCCATGGTCAACTCACTCTTTGCTCTACTGGTTAATGTCGCCGCCAGGTATCCTCTTGCCAGCGGGTTCGCCTGAGAGAGCGCAGGTTAAGAGCACCAACAATTGAAGTTTTTCTCAAAGGCACGCTTCGAACTAAACCGAATCCAGATTTTTGGGGGTAATTGCATCAGCTACGACTGATTCAGTACTTTGTCGGCCTACCGGTAGACGGACGCATTGAATTTGTTGGCTGGAGTTTCGTGTGAAATGAGGTAGGATTTGGAACAAGTGGTAGTCAGCTGGCGGGAAAGGGTGATATTGGCAACACTTCCTCACCGTTTGGCTTATACGAGTGTCATAGTACTGATTGTGGAGGGTTGATCTGAAAACATTACCCCGGTTGTATTGTTTTGTCTTGCCATTCTTTTTTGAGCCCAGTTTGTTGCAGTCTGATTCGCAACCCACGCCTGTGACTTCTTCCGACGCTGCTGAATTGAATGTGCCTGCTTCATCTGCTCACGATGAGACAGCCGCTCACGGTGGTTCATGAGCTATATAAATGCTTCTATTGGTTTTTGATCACTTTTTGCTCACGAATCTCGTTGTTAGAAAGTGTTTCAAATGTAGAAAACGAACCCCGAAATAGTCTGCGTCTCGCTTGTCTCCTGTGCTCTCTCGTCTTCGTGTCTCGGCTCACAGTTTCTCAATAGACCTTACCTCTATTCCTCAGTCAGCCATGCACTCCTAGAAGGCGTCTGAAAGCGTAACCATCCACAATGCTTGTCGAAGACCCTGTCCAACATCTTGATAACGGTTTTCCAGTGTTAGAAAACCAAAGTGAGCTAGCGGCTGTTTTCGGCCGCGCATTTGATATCCCAGTCATGAGTGTTTTGAACAGTTTCATATTGATGACCATTCGCTGCGCCCCGTTCCCTCTTATTGACTGACATCGTCTTACCTAATGTTCCCACATTTGTTGATGCTTGCTAATGAGTCGACAATCTCTTAAGATTCCAGTGCGAACCTGTCTTGTCCTTATGCTTTTTTTCATATTTTTTGCTCATCTTTGAATTTAATTGATTGCTCGGATACAATGCTCTTAAGGCTTATTCCGCGAATGAGTAGTCAGGTGGATTATAGCGCTCAACGTGAAGGACTTTGCCACTGGTAAGGGAAGGAAGCAAGAAAAAATGCTGAAACCCTCTCACGATACACATGGCGCACGTGATCGTTATGGGCGGGGCTTCAACCCGCCTCATGGTAGATACGATAGGCCGCATGTCAACTGCGATCGCCGAATTTCGCAAAGATCTGACATCGGCCGTAGAGAGATTCCTGCAGGAGTGGAGCGCAGACTGCGCCCATACGGTCGGCGCACAATGTAAATCTAAGGTAATTCCACAGACTTTCATATCTGGATTGCAATAATTTGAGCCTCTAGTCGTGAAATTTCTTTTAAGTGTGGAAGCTTTATTTTTCTTGTTACTCTCTATGCCAATAAATGCTATGTAACCGTACTTTTCCCTGAAGGCTAGACATAGAATAACTCTAAGCCGTCACTTCCGCCCGTCAGGTTTCGACTAGATATTACGATGTATTCATTCGCTCGATTTATCATGACACTCACGCGAATTTTTCGCTTTCCTTTCGCGATTTGCGCGATATGCCGATACAAACTTCGGCCGACCGGGGTTCCCACGAACACACACATACTCCACAATCTGCCCCCTTCCATCCATACTGCAAGGTGTTCTCCAATCCCGCCGTCACTTCTGCTTGATGGTTATGGTTTAATGGAGACTGCTCATGATTCCACTTGTTTCATATCCAGTGTTTCAATTGTTCAAATGGGGCACTTGCAATTTTTGTGATTGGTTTGGTTTGATTCCTGAAAAAAAAAAAACAAAACAAAATAGGAACGATTCAAGAGCATTTCAATGAACTAATAGACATTGAACATGAAACAAGTAGAACCACAAACATTCGTCTTTCAATCTTTAAGCAGGATTAAACAACAGGCAATCGAAGTATTATCGAGAGACAACTATCCAACTCCTTGTGATCCTGACATTTACGAAAAATCGCACAATCGCGAAATTGAGCCAACATGCCACAAATCGCGCCAAAATCGCGAAACAAATCGCCGAAGAATCAAGCTCGCGGACGCGATCGCGGACTCCTGACACCACCACCCAAGCCATGATAATTTTGGGTACCATTATAGACGTTAACAGGCAGATCTGTCAGTAACGTTACAACCAATATTAGTTGACGCACCTGACATTGATGAAATCAATGACCTTCGACCTGTCCGTGAGTTGCTTCCTGAACGAACTCCAGGAGCCCCTGCCGTGGTACGTATTCCTGGATGAATATTCTACCAAATTTAACGCCATCATCTGTGATTTGTACCCTTTCCTGATTCACCGATCATCCACCCGAAAACTTTATCTCAGGTACGTGTCGAAAACCATCCATATGCTGGTGTGGTGCCGTCGCGGGCCCGACAGCTCGTCCGAAGTATGGCGATGTGTGGAAGACGATGACACGCGATTACGTCCACCGCCACCATCGTCAATGCTGAAAACCTACGCCTCTGTGGCAGCCATAGGCTTACTGGAGTGGCTCCACGACATCGAAATTCCTCATCACTAAGTAGAGGTGGGAAATGAGTATTAGAGCATTTTGTCCGTGTCCAGTAAGAAGAGGGTGTGGTAACGCAAAGTATACATAAAGGCCGCGCCGCGCTAACGAGCTTCCTCAAGCTTGCCCGGACCCACTGTCGGTCTAGCCCCTATCCTGTTCCGCGTTTGATTGAACAGGTTACAAATTAAAGCATGCTCAGAATGAATTGGGGGCGTGCTTCAATCCCTTCCCCTAGTGCGGGATACAATATCCCTCTTCCTATTCTACTCTGATTCAATCCTCTGGGGGCACAAAAAAGGGTTGCGTCATAGGACCTCGCATACCTCTGTGTTTCTACCTGCCAGACAGTTAGAGCAGCGCGACCCCTCAGGGGAAAGAGTGCTTCATCAGTGGAGGGTAGTAGCGCTGCTCTAACTGTCTGGCAGGTAGAAACACAGAGGTATGCTAGGTCCTATGACGCAACCCTTTTTTGTCCCCCAGAGGATTGAATCAGAGGAGGGGGATATATCCCCTGGGGGAAGGATTGAATACCGCCCTGTTGGTGTGAAATATGAACTACTTTGAACTTTCGTCATATTCTATGCCGCAGAAAGAGCAAAGCACAGACGGTTGGAGAACAGCGGCTGAGCTTCGAATGCCAAAAGATGAGTAAAAAATGCTTAGTCTATCAAGGAAGGTCGTTCAGGACGTGGAGCCCTTTTTCAAAACGGTAATCGTAGTACAAAACATGTCTTCAATTTTCCTTGAACAGTCTTATAAATACCAAAAAGGTCGTGAAAGTGGTCTCGCTGAGTTTAACGATCCTCGAGTGACAATTTTCTTGCATTTATGTGTTGACTCTTGTCAAATTTTGCAAAAATAGCGTCAGCGTGAAGAATTTGTCATTTTTATAGTTAGGACTACCAGCAACCGTTATACGTAGACTTTGACTGAAAAACTGGTGGAGAAAGTTGCGACACCAAAACGGCGCCGTTGGAGTGCCCCCTGGCGTCAGATGACGGCTTACGCAGAAAACTAATCAAATTTCCGTAATCAGGACGCCGAATAACCCCTACACCCAAAGTTTCGGGAAACTTAAGAATTCGACCAAAGTTCGAACAGTTGGGCCATCTGTAGACCAGTAGCCCGTCAGGCTCAAATGGTAGAGGGTAGGGGTCAACGGTATTTAGAGGCGATCTTTTTGTATCGTTCCCATGGAATGGGAAATCCTGTCTCGTAATTGACAATGGCAGACAACCAACATGGTGATGGCCTAGAAGTCACGCACAATAACTAGGTCGCTAGGTTCTCCTTCCTTGTCAAACAGTGGCAGGTTGAGTTCCCGGCCACGCTGCTGGCTGGGCCTACTGCTGATAGCTGATCGGTGGAAAGAATGCAGCGTAGTGTGAAACTTGCTCTGTGGGTAGAACCTCGGTTTCCGTGGATAATCTCTAGGACGGACCCCCCCCCCCCTCCTCCACGCCTAGCCCTTCTCCAAGTCGTTCGGGGACACAGGATGGGTTGTACCTATGTATGGGCAGAGAATTTTTCAAAATAGGTCAAGATCTTGTTTTTCCCGAAACTTTGGGTATAGGAGTGGATCATTGCCCTGACCACGAATATCGCATTCGCTTCTGGCACCAGCGCCATTTGGCGCCATTTTGGCACCACAACATTTTCCCTCCAACTGTCGAAAAAAAGCTCATCCTATGAAGTTATTTGTGACCCCGATCATGAATATCACGCTCATTATGGAGATAGTGCTAGTTAGAAATCATCATGAAGCGCCAGTGAAAAATGCAAAAGAATGAAGCCCTAGGGAGTCGAACCAAACACTCCACTTCCATCGTGCGACCCCCTGTCCGCCGCACTATCCATTTGGCCATCCGATCGCTGCTAGCCGTAGCCTTGCGAAGCCTGCCGACGCCCATGAAAGTTCCACAGTCTCCTCAGTACTTGTTATGGTCAATATCCAGTTTTGACCATATTTGATGTTAGTTTGCATGCACAGGTGAAGAACAACCTTCATCCGGCTTAAGGTCACCGCTACAGACGATATCGAAGAGATTAAAGCAGTTAGAACTGCAGTCTGCAGAGAAAATTTTCTTCGCTTTTTTGGTAAGGCCTTCCTAAGGCCGTTCAGGAAAAATGAAACATAGTTTTGTACTCCATACACGTGCCCCTATATCATGCAAAAAACCGTTTTGTAAAGGCGCTCCACGTCCTGAACGACCTTCCTTGTAAGCTCTGAAGAACAGAAGAAACTCCTTGTCCAGCGACTCTTGCCGTGGGAACATACAAAGCCGGTGTCAGACTTTGCGACTAGAGCGATTTGCATGCCTAACGCCGGCCTGAGTGTATGAGATCCAGGCAGCAGTAAACATTAGCCGCTGTTTCGGCAATAGGGCACGGACGAGGGCAGCACAATGACGAAATTTAAATGCTTGGGTCGCGATCAGATCCTTAGAAAAGTTCTCCCTCGAGTGACTTAGCAGGACCACTAATCGCAGTGGTAGCGGTACTGTTGCGACTTAAAAGTGCGTCACAACGAAGCTAACGTCCTCGCATGACCGCTGTACCCTGTCATTCTTACCAGTCACAGCATCCGTGGCGTCTGCGCCCTCTCGCCTACGACGTGTCTCTCGCGTTTTTCCTCTCTTCGCGGTGCCTTGACTCTTGCGATGATCAGGGTCGACCTCTTGAGAAGAATTTCAATGTTTTCCGTGGTGGATTTTGCTTTTTTCCCCTCTGTGTTTCTCTTCGCACTTCTTGCCTAATTTTCGAACAAAGTACACATCATCGCTATCACAAGATATAGGATTTCCTCTAGGACTTGACCCACGGTGAGCAGCAACATCGGGAAAATGAAAATTATTCGCACGCCCTGGAGTCTTACCTCACCCACACAAGGCTTAGTCCCATCCTCTGTAAAAAAAAAGAGTTTCACGCGGTTTTGAATAGGTGGCCAGCGCAATGCCCCCGTATATTGCGGTAGCGATAGCGTTTCATACCCTCGTTCGACCAATTTCGGTCGCGACCCCATTCTTCAAGGAACGTCATCGGCCACGTCACAAGGGAATGCTTTGGACTTCCCATGGAACTTTGAAAGATGACCTGGGTATATCGATAGAGTCTTGAACGCTGATTGCAAATAGGGACACTATAACTGCTACGTGAACTTTCTTTGAAAGTTATGAGCCTTCAAAGTTGGCAAGAAGCGGACGCCATTTCATCAGGACAGCTAAGCGCTGACGAGGCAGGGTGGCGGCGGCGCAGTGGTAGAGCTCTCGCTCTAAAGGCGGCTGGTCGTGGGTTTGCTCCCGGCCGGAGCCAAAGTTTTTGCACACTGTTTTTTGAATCCAGCAAGGGCTGTTATCAGGATTTGTGTCTTCTACTTCATTAATATTTGAAAGCCACTCCCATTTACGCTTGTAATATACGTCCCGAAGGTAGAATAGCTTACCTAGAAACTATTTATTCTGGCTTTGAATTGCCAGCTTTCTTTCTTCGCGAGTTGGAGCTACGCTGTCTTCGGGTGACCCGAATTCAGCGTAAAGAAGGGAAACTACCTTTGCAGGGGAGAAAGGCATGATTAATGAATGCAAATCGATAACATGTCTCCACGTCCATTTGATCTCCGCGTAAACATTTGAAGTGCCCGCCCAGATAAGGCGCCTAGCCGGTCGCGCTGCGTTCCTAACGGCGCATGCGTGCATTTTGAACTACCCCCCCCAGATAAGGCGCCTGTTTGAATGAATGAAAAAAATGGAATAACAACCCTTGCTGGATTCAAAAAACAGTGTGCAAAAACTTTGGCTCCGGCCGGGAGCAAACCCACGACCAGCCGCCTTTAGAGCGAGAGCTCTACCACTGCGCCGCCGCCACCCTGCCTCGTCAGCGCTTAGCTGTCCTGATGAAATGGCGTCCGCTTCTTGCCAACTTTGAAGGCTCATAACTTTCAAAGAAAGTTCACGTAGCAGTTATAGTGTCCCTATTTGCAATCAGCGTTCAAGACTCTATCGATATACCCAGGTCATCTTTCAAAGTTCCATGGGAAGTCCAAAGCATTCCCTTGTATAGTTCATACAGCGGGAACAAAAGGTGCCTGTGAATGTTTTTAGAATCGTCTTCGTATACGGACTATCCCACGGACCTGACTGAGCCAGAACTTCGTGCATTTCATTGCTGCAACATTACATAAGAACCCACGAGATCGTGCAGTGATATTGCACCTGGAACAAACTTTCATTGATCTGCTGAACAATTTCGAGTAGGTTTTACCGGGATTTTCTGTTAAATAATCTTGCGAAATTTAAAATATGTTTGGGAGTTTTTCAGACAACAGTCACTGAAGCTGCCACCGGTGTCATCATATACCCGTATGTTAATACATCGAGTAGCTGTTCTGTTTGGACTCGATCATAACGTCGACAACAGCGGGAAAACGTGTGGTGGTATCGAAGACGTCTAAATCCAAACCGTAGGTTATACCGCAATTTTTTCAAAATTTATTTTTGTGTGTTACTAAATCTATTACGTTTTTTTTTTCAAGGCCGTCTTTTCTGTTCGCAAGCCTCATTCAAAGCAACGTCTACACTGACAATCAGAAGTA
>MU883388.1:0-16305 GCA_036418205.1 Ostertagia ostertagi | reverse complement strand
AAACACTAAATATGTATATCTAGCTGGCCTTGGGGATCTTATTATATAATGAGTTTGAAATGTTTTACCTTTATCTTAGCTCAAATTCCCATTTCAGGTTACATTCATCTGCTCGTTTTCAATGGTGTGCGTAGATTGCTTGCTGTTATGCCGTCCGTAAGATGCCATGAAAATGCGATCTTTGCCAGATGTGCTTAGTGGTACTCAAAAACTAACCACCTCCCCCCATTATTTTCTAGTCCGTTGAGGACTCTGTGAATAGTCAACGGCAGGTCCGTGTATGTAGTGGAAATCAGCTGAAGGTCGCCTGCTTGTATGGCTTTCTACAACTTTTCTGAAGAGCTGTTTATAATTATCATTGCTTTCCTTTTCCGTATTTTTCGTGTGCAGCTACCGTACGCCTGTGGAAGTGTAACTTTATTATTTTCCACCTGAAGCATGATAGAAGATGATGTCGTGATGGTTTCTTATTTATTTTTTTCATGTTACAAACATGGCCGACATCATTGCTGTGTACATAGAAGGTATTTGTGTGGAGTTCACGAACTTTAAGGCGTTTACGGTACGCATAGCATAAACTAACCCGTATTGATATTACTCATATGATCTTGTTTCTGTAAATTACCCAGTTGATCTTGTAGAATTTTTTTTTAGGAATTTCGATCTGTTCAATTTACCTGTATGTGTTATGTTTCTATGTAAATGGCTGATATCGTATAGTTACTAGTGAAGTTTTGAGAGTTATCGTATCTCTATAACTCTATCCCTTCCCTTTCCCACCCTGACCCTGATGCACTCTGGCAATGTTTCCTGGAACGGACGAGTTCTTTGTGAATAAATTGTTGATCTGTTCATAGTGTGCGGTTGTTATAGATACAGGGTCGTCTTTATTCGATTTACAAGCAGAAAAAATCACTTTGAGAATTTGACCGGATATTTTCAGCCTTAAATTCAAGGATACATTTCGCAAGTAACATGGTTCCCCGTGCCAAATTTGAGTGTTTACGATTCAAAGGGAAGCTGACATTAAAGAACTTTCCACTGTGACAGGATGCCGGCAGTGGATGTCGAATCCAACAAAATAGGTGTCGTATAACCTGACATGAAAATACATGCTGAAAATTGAAAACCTGGTCAAAAGGCCGGTTTACATGTAGATCAAGAGTGTTGGCATAGCAGACAAATGGTGGCCTCGGCTGCGAGATTATCTATATGGGCTAGAAGGTATTGGGGACTAGGGACGCAGTCAGGAGTAAGGGGCTGGGAAACTAAGCGGAGCTACTGGTGCTAGGAAGTTCCATGCACCTCCACCAACTGGAACGTTTTCCTACGAGGTTTATCCTCAGCTGTATGCTTTTAGGGCTCCGGATGTGAAGGCTTTAGATTATTACTTTATCAAATAATCGTTGGTATTCTCAGTGATCAAGAGCATGAGTATTTTACCGTTGGTGGCGCATCAAGGGGGGCAATACCTACATTGCGTCAATCAGGACATTTTCAATCGTAGTTACCCATCGAAGCCAATTAACGAGCGGTCCCAGTCAACTCTTACAACACTCGATTCTGGTGGATACGAATAGGGCGACTTTGAAATTTAGGCATTATGGCGGGGGCTATCCCTAAGTTTGGGTAGATCTCAATCTTCGGTATATGACAATCGCCCAAATCTCTGAACCATATCAAAGGCATGCGACTTATCATTGCCCACATTAGAGCCCCTTATAAGGTCCCCATTTTTTGCACCGTCCGTCCACTTTGAGATTTCCAAAGTCGAATCAATACTGTGTAATCGATTTGCCATTTTCGGTCAGCGATAGAGAAAACCTGTCTTTGAAGCGAAGACACGATCGACTCTTCCTGTTGGCGACGAACAATTTGGCGAATTTCGCACGATTTTCGGTCGGAACTTGTTTTTTTTGCCATATCTTTTAAAATTATCCTTTCATTTTACGTCTTCAATTGTTAATTAGTAGTTGAATGGATTTAATTATTGAAGTCTTCCAGTGAAGAACCCAAGATGATACGGTTCGAGGCCAAATTATCCGGGGAGCATATGTGATTTTGTGAAAGAACTTATGATTTACCTTACGAACGAAACTGGCGAAAATTTTCCTGTCAACTCATTATGCCAGCAATAACTTTTCGATTTCGCATCAGTCATTTCAGTTCATCTAGTGAAATGAGATGCAAAATAATTTAGAACTAGTGTATTCCAAGCCTATTTCACGACTACATCTACTTATTAGGATTCAGTCCACGTTCCACACTACGTTTTTTGAAATCATTGTCTTGTTTTGTAATTGATCGTTAGAGGCCTGAGAGGGCTTTTTACTGCGATTTTTCCGCATTGTTCGACTTTCGAAATACCTAATTCGTCTAAGGCTGGTTCCGTTCGTATAGTATTAGCAGGCGGGAGCTGAAGCATCTTTCATTTGTGTTTTCTTCTTTTTTTTACCAGCTGTATTATCTTCTTTCTCATTTGTGGTGCAGATCACGGCGAAATTATTAACATTTATTCTTACCAGGCCACACCCATCAATTGGAAGAAGCAAAAAACTGATATTAGAGGATATGCTAATAGTAAAAAGTCTCTTATTCTCCTATTAAAAGGAACTTCCCGCGGGCGAAAAAAAAAAAGGGGCTTTCGGGGGCCCCTTTTTCCCAATTACCCTAGTTAAACGATCACCCCTCAGGCCCATAGCCTCACGTAAAAATAGCAAAATAACGCAGAACATAAGCGTCAGCTCTTCGAATTCACATATGATCACACACAAGCAGAAATTATCACTCCGCTGGAAGATTCATTCAAGCGGTATCGTTGTTCTTGAGGTAAAAGGTGCGGCAGGAGCTTTATTACGTTTCCGTGGAGGATTCCTTCAAGATGGCACCTCATGGATGCCCTCTTCTTCTCAGTCTGAGCAGATCGAAACTGAGTGATGAGAGCGAAATTGGGCTTTTGCAAATGACACTTCAGTGCTCCAATACTTGTTTTATGCTCGATGCTTCAGGGATCATATGCCAAACCCGGATGACACACTGGTGACTGATCAATGCTCTGTTTCCTACATGACACCAAGGGCGACAGTAGTCGCTTCTTGACCACTTGCTACCTTCTGGTAATTTTGTGGATTTGTAAAAGTAAGTTGTCTTCCAACGTCTCGTCGTAACCCACGGTCATTGACCAGCCGAAAGGTCACGCATGGAAGCAATATGCCCTTATCGTATCCTATAGGGGTGGTGAATAAGAAACTTGCTTCGCTAGTCAAGGCAACAAGAAGAATAGAACTTATAGAAGAATAAGGGAAAATGGTTTGTTCCACTCTTTCCTCTTGAGACAACTTTATGATTTCGTTCAAACGAGTTGCGAAGCCGTCAAGGCCATCTAGGAAATGCCAGCATTAACCACCTACCAACACAGACCGCTTCAACCCACTTATAAAATTATAAGGCTTTATTTACGTGGGTTCGTCAACGATTTCTACCGATTTTTGGTTACTGACGGTACACTTCGGCTCTTCACCGTTAATAACACATCTGTCTGATCCAGAACTTTGCCTTTGATTTTTAGCAGTTCTTTGTTGATTGCTTTGTCCTTTCCGATCAGTGTCGACGCCGAAGGCGCATTTCGTGATTTTTTCATTTGAGCTATCACTTCCGCGAATGATGTTGTTAAATTCGTCGTCGCAGATGGGTGTCGCTTCCGTGTTCGGAAAGTGCCTGACGAAGGCGTGCCAGGGACTATGCTTGATACCCTGAATGCTCCAAGCAACCATGCACGTCCGCCGTTGCAGTATCTGCGCCTCGCAAGTCCGTTATACTCTCTCGTCTCTGATGATGAGTCTGTCTCGGGGTTCACTGTCTCCTAGACTATCTGTTTCGCAGACTCGCCGATGCATGTCCGGAGTTCGGGTTTCTCTTCTTCTTCGAGTTAGCTGGCACCCAGAACATCTTATGCGAGGCCCCCTGCTTCTGCTATTGTGGAATAAGTTTTTATGTGAAGAAGGATAATATTACTATCCTGATTTTCCTTGTAGTAATGCTATGAAATTCACCATTCAGTTCACGGTCTCTTTAAATTTGTGTTTTCAGATGGGAAGAAAATGTGCCTCCCAGTGCCAGATAGCCTTTTTCCGTACCAAAAACAATTGAAGCAGTTGAAGCGAGGTCGAGACTTTAGTGTTCTTTAAGCATTACTGAGAGAATCCTGCAGATGTGATCAATTTCAGACCTATCGCGCTACCTTGTGGAAGACAACTGCATTGAGATTTTTGGAAGTCCCTTGGCTCAAACCGCTCAGGGTACACTGTTTCGTGGGACTATTATTCCCCGTGTCAAGCATCGTACAACGGAACGAGTCCCGGTGGCTGTGAAGGTGAGCAACCGTTGGGAGCGATAGATTTGGCTCTACTTGTGAAATGTGCTCATTTTAGGTAAGTCATCCGAACCCGAAGCATAGCGTCGCTTTGCTGGAGGAGTCAGCCCGGATCTGTCGTCTCGCGCATCCGAATATCTCTCGAATCGTGGCGGTCTCTCAGCTCTCCGTTTGCCGTTCTCAGACCCGCCGTCGCTGTCGAATGGCTTCCTGGTGGCAATCTTGCCGATTACTTCCAGCATCAGATCCGAGTTCGTGAGTGATAGCAAGTGGAGTAGCATACTTCCGAGAACGAGCTGTCGCTTTCCAGGATTGCGAGGAGCGCCAGCGACCACTGATTCTGCTGAAGGATATTCTGGAGGTTTTGCTACAGGTGAGTGCTGCACTGAGGCATTTTCACCAGACTCTTGGTGATGTCGCTCATGGAGCAGTGACGACGGAGAACGTGCAGCTCACATCCAGAGATTTAAGGAGGTGAGTCAAGAAATCTGGGTTATTTGAAACGGCGTAGGTCAGGAGGTACCGGTTGCTACAGTGCGATGGCGTACTGAGTTCGCGGGTACTGTCCACGACAGTCAGGCAGAACTGAGTATTCATGTCAACGCAGCCCACATGGCGTTAGTTTCTCGCTTTGACATCGTTCGCGTCCTTACCGGGCAATCCCTCCCGCGCCAGCCCAACCCATTAGGATCTCTTGACCACTCCCACTCAATCTGCGAGAAGCCTAAGGAAAAAACTACTCCGATTCTTGAGCGCTGAAGTGCTGAGACTTAAGCTGCAAGTGTCCTCAAACAGACATGGGTTCATCATAACTGAATCAGAACGTGAGCGTACTCCTTGAGCGCAGGTTAGTAGTATGTAGTATTTAATGTGATAGTATTAGGAGCTTATGGTCCCAGTTCTTACAAATCAGCACCACCTTTGGGGGAGAGAGCTATTTCTCGTTGAATACCCACTTGTGCAAATCACGACAATATCAAATTTACGCAACCAATTCCGTTATGCCCATTGCCGTGCATCACATAGCGTGCGGTGGCTGGAATCATTGCGGGACGTCCAAAAGAGCCTGTCCGTCCACACAATAGCTTTTGCGTTGGACGTACTGTAGTTATGAGGCAGCTGCCCTTATCCAGCGCTTGCTCCCATATCCAGGCCAACCGCGTGGGTCTCATGGTGCCAAGCGACCAATAACGCGCTAATGCATTGGAAGTTTTGATCTTGATATAGAGATGAGGAAGGCCAGAACATTTCTGGCGCGATGATACGACATCTGCAAGGCGCTAATATATAAAACTACGTGAAAATGCAACCAAAGCTGATCCGTCGGTTCAATCGTCGCTAATCGGAAGTGGTGCCATACTTGACCAGAAAACGAGACATGGGTGTTTGAGTACCGCCTGAGGTAAAGAGTTTCACCAAGGACTCAACTTCTAGTGATTACTTAATCAATGACCCTAAAGCAGTCAACCGTCTGTTCGCATTATTCGAAACGAGGGCTTCACATTGCGAGTCTGAGTAAGGTCAACAATTTCTGAGAAGAGTTTGAACTGGAAGTCGTAAAAAGGGAATTGCATTTAAAGCAACAGTCCCAGCAGGGTGGGCGTGGTCGGAAACGGCTGCAATCCCCTCGGCCGATTCCCACTTCGGAGCTGTTCAGCCCCTAGTCAAGAACGTAGGAAGTGTGACTGAACAAAAACTCACCTTGGAAAGCCGCTAGGGAGGGAGCTGTGGGCGTGGTCGGAATCGGCCGAGGGGATTGCAGTCGTTTCCGACCACGCCCACCCTGCTGGATTTTGTTTAACAAATTGATTTGCGCGCTCGCCTTCATGAGTACCAGTTAAGCCTCATTGGTCACCGCTGCGACGGCTATCTGGGAGTACAAGGTGGGCGGGGTTGTTTTGTCGTCAAATGGTCTCAGATCATATTGTAGAACCCAGCCATGTGTTGATGTGAACGATGGTGATCGCGTGTACGGAGGAGGGCGCCGTATAAGAGAGCCTCCTAAGACTGAAGAAGATGGTGGGGGTCTCATCAAGACCCCCTAAAGGGAGTTGGGTCGCAAAACTTGGAAAAGTGTGAACGCGACGGTTGACCCTGCCCCATAGCTCGATATAAAAATTGTTTCAGTACAAATTTTCCTCGACAAATATCTCGAGCTGTTAAGGTGTTCGATAAAACTCCCAGCAGAGAATGTACTTATCCCCCGTCGGCTATCGCGTCTTTACCCCAGAATCGTTTGTTCCACAGAGAGCGCAATCCGAAGCGAAGGCAGGAATGTGACATATGGTAAGTAAGGTGATCACTTGGGCTACTTTGCGAGTACTGTATGATTGTCATTGTACAGGATGTTTGGCGTACTTTGCTGGGAAAGTATGACATTGGGAGCAGAACCGCACTATCAAAAGACACCTGAAGAGATTCAGCGGTATGTTTAATTTCGAGTTATAGCCTTTTATACCATTCTCCTGCAGTCATTAGCACCTCAAGTGACTAGCGAATATTTTATGTGTTAATGCATTTTTTATCCTGCAGACCCACTTTGTCGTGCCCACTGCCTTTAAGGTCACAATTTAGAGAAAATTACCAGGAAACAATTAGTGAAGCGAGGTTTCTCAATCATGCTTGTAGTGGGTCTAGACAAATTGCAACTTCCAAAGAGCTCAATTTACAGTGAATGGCCATAATTGTGATCCTCCTCTGCCGCTGCACATGTACACACTACACTACGTCGCAGGTTGAGTAATAGATCACGAATTGAGCCATTTTTACTACTCTTCATTACCTTTGCAGCATTCCGATATTTTTCGTCTACCTGACCGTGGTCTAACTTGCCCACAAGTGCCCATTGAGTGTGTGAGTTGTCTTTCTTAGTTGTCGACAGGTTTGCCTACTTTCCTTTCCCATGGCTGTTCTGTCGTGTTGCAGACCAGATATATTAAGCCACGAGTCAGGATTAGGTGACCATAGAAGGCCTTTCCATCACTAAAATTTCCAGGAATGCGCTCAGAGGGGTGTTGCCGCACTCCTGACTCGAGATTGCGCGCCGTCAAGGTTTCTGGCCTACAACTTATAGCGATGGGTTTGTTACATCAGCTGGTCCCGCCCACCGCGGGATGTGGTGCGTGGCTGGCCTAACGTGTGAGATCAGCTAGGTTGATTGCCGTATCAACCGATGGAACGGCTGGCATATCCGGAAAACTCGTTTGGACGTGGCTCTCCCCCGAGCAAGCCTCCTTCACTGCTAGAAGGGAAGGGGTTTCGATTTCGGTCTTGTCGACGGTTTCTTTGCGTTTTTTCTTCACTGTCGTTCCACCTCCCATCTCTACACTCAATTTCAGGCGCCATAATGCCCAAACACGAGCCTGACTTTTGCCTTTAAGGCATACTTCGTATAAATGTATATGTTCATTTTTTTGCAACCTGAAGTTAACTCGCATTCCGAAGGGATGAAGAGCAGAAACTCTGAAATTTGACGTAAAATGTGTTTGCCAAGTCTGCAATTACGACATGCTTGAACGCGTGAAACAAAGTTTATGTCATTTAACTCTATAGCAGGTAATCGAATGCCATTTTAGTTGGTCGTTAGCGATGGAATGCCTGTCAGAAGCGCATCGACGACCACGTTTCGTCGGTGCCTCACCCACATTGGTCGACCGAGTGCAACAGCTACGAAACTGCTACATGCAGTCCATGGACTGTCTCTATCCAGTGCCGAATATAGGCAATTGTACATGTGCGGAGCACAAGTGTAAAAAAGTAGAAAGTTTTGATAGAGAATAAACGCACAACTGGTAGCTGTGCTTTGAACCAGGGTTAGCCATGACGCTGGTAAAAATTCGAAGCATATCCTCCACCCACTCCCTCCTGGAAAGCTCCATATGACCTCCTCCACCTCCATCACCTCCTTCACCAAACTGTTTAGCACTTCTACCCAGAGTATTACGAATGTGAAGAAATCATGTATTGACACAATGGGAATTCAGTCTAGTCGATTTGCGTTATGTTTGCTCCGCTTTGAAGCATTTTTTAATTATTTGTTCGATAAATTGGATAAATAAAGCGTTGTTGCTGATTGCTGCCATTTTCAGGCATAATGACAAAAAAAACTGTTTGAGATACGATTGACGATATTCATCTTCAGGCTATCTGGCTTGGGGGGGGGGGATAGTGATGCAAGCCTGAGACGCAACAACGATGTCTCCGTCCCTCTGATCCCTATACTTGACAATCTCGACTGAAAATTATTACTTCTTGCAAATCGCCTACTGCTCAAGACCATCCGAAATTCCCAAGCAGGAAGTCATATTTGGGAAGTTGAATGGGTCATGTTGGCAAGGGGGAATTTTACGGTGAAAGGGGGTAGGAGGTGAATTTTTGACAGCGTTCATGAAAAGTGTCTGGAATGGGCATATTGTGTAGAATTTAAAGTTTAAGTTGGAAGAGTTTCCATGGCGGAATGGAATGTGCCACCTTACCTTACCAGGATCGGATACTACAGAAGCTGTCGTGATGGCCATGATAGTGCTGATGATGATCTTGGGTAGTATTAGAAGGGCCCTTTCAAATAGTGTTGGGGGATCGTGTGACAGAATCCCCGGGAGTTTTCTCTTTAGGAGGTTTCGTCATACGAGAAAAGGGTTGGAAATTTTTCGAATACCAGTCACACGCGACAGTTGGCCTTGGTAGAGCCTATTCCTGGTAGTCCACATCACATTTACCTCCATTGTACTGGCCCATAAATGTTTATTAATTCATTCGCATAATCTATTTATAATTAATTGAACTAAATCTATACCTACTGTCACCTTTCGTACGTTGCTCTACTCTTCGAGATTGGGCGTGTTACTATTGCCGGTCCAGTCTTACACAATGCCCTCATCTCAAGGGTACCGACGAGGCCCGTCGTAGCGCGAACTTGGCAGGGAGCGAAGAATAAGCACGAGTCGCAGCGCCTGTTGTGCAATGTGGGACGTGTTGAATGCGCATCTATTTAACTTGACGCGAAATCACTACAGTACGCGCTGCGACTCGTCCGCTGACCTGTCTGCGTCTCTGCCTTCTCGCCGCGCGACGGATCTCCCGTCGGACACCCCAATCGATAATCATTCATTGAAAGATGAATCGCGTTTATCATTAGGTTAGCATTGGTTAGGTGTCAACATATAGAACAGGAACTAAATACTACATCGTCATTAAGTTCGAAAATCGAGTTGATCTAAAAGTTGCTTCACGAAGCGGTGCTGAATCCATCAAGACGTTCAGACGTAAGCTCACAATTGCCCACAATTCGACGTGACCACCAGTTTCGATGTGCGACCTTTTTGGGCCCCGGCACCTGAAAGCAGTCTCTGATTCTTCGGTCAAGCATCGGGAAAGGCATTATTCAGGAGGGGCCCGCAAATAGTGGTCCCTTCTGAACGATTTATTTAGGCCATGATCTCCTCAAACTTGCCTTCTAGTATGCCATAGCTTTCCATTTTCTCCAGAACGTCGAAGCCTTCAACGAGTTCACCAAAAGCGACATGGAAGTTATCCATCCTTAACTATTACACTTTACAATCATTAATATTTAACGAATCACGGATCAGTAATTTACATGCACAGTTATTTTTATCAGTGGCGATGACATCTGGAAGTAACTGTGGCCAAACAAACAAACACACAAACAAGTAACGATTAAAATGAATGCGGTTATGATACGTTATCACAGGAGTGCTGAGTTATGAGCAGAATACCTTGACCCATGCGAGATTCAAATGCACCCCCTTTCCGGGCAATTCTTACCGATTACACCAGTGTGGTATCTGAAAGGGTGGAAGTGGGTGCAGCTGAGAGGCGGGGCGGTCTCGATGACGTCATCGGGTACCATTGGTGGAGGCGCGTTCGGAGGTGATCCCGACTACACCGCTCAGTGACCTTCCACCAATGACGTCATCAAAACCGCTCCTCAGCCACCGCACTCATTACCATCGCAATCGACCGCAAGGCGAGAGCTCTTGTAGGTATTAAAATTTGCAGATATCACAATAGGGCGGAAGTGGTGTAGTGGCAAGTGGCACGCTTACCACGCGAGCGGTCCGGGGATCAAATCCTGGGTCGTGAGTCGCCCGGGCCAACCAAGCCTTCCATCCCTCCGGGGTCGGTTAATTGGTACCAGACTTGTCTGGGAGGATAAAAACACTGACTTGTACATCGGCTGGCCCCCGCAAGTCATTGTATAGGCCACATCGCATTCAAACGCCACTACGAATGTACAAATGGAAGTAGAATGCGTGCCGCATCCCAAAAAGGGATTGATCAATCTTTTTATCCCACAATACCATCGAGATGACGGAGTTCCTTGTTTGCTATAACCTTTTGCTCCTGGTTAGTTGATACCCGCAACCAAGATTAGCAGTGAGCTCATTCGGCGAGCAAAGTCCTTTCGTTCTTTTTTGAAATTTTTGTTGCATTTTATTTTTTAACGGTTTTTAAATCGGGTTTCTTGAAGCGGACAGAGCCAGCAGAGGAAAAAATCAGGAAAAAAAACACAATCGCCACAGCTGAGCCTTACCACGGAGTATCAGTGAAAGTGACGAAAAATCGACAAGAGTTCGTGTTTGGCCAGCCGAAATTGTCCATAGAAAGGATGCCCCTGGAAGAGTGTGATAAGCTGAAGCTGTACTTTGAAGTTGTAATAAAACTAACCTTTTATTGTGGTTGATAGTATGGTTCTCATCATCAAAGTATTTCGTATATCGAGGTCTGTGACGGCCTTTACGCGTCTTAGTTTCTGAGTATCTCGAAGTTCGCCGGACTAAATATATATTGTACAATCGAGGACAGATAGGGGTAGCAGAAAATTCCTGAAGCCTGAACAGAAACTTCACCAGGGTGACCAAAAATTTGCTGATACTCTTCGCAGATCCCTTTCCCTTCTCCAAAGCATTAAGTTATCAGGTATTTCGAGAAACTTTAATGTTACCCCCCCCCCAGCGACATGAGCCACCCAAGAATGCAAAAGAACTCGCAGGTGAACGCAGTGTGTCAAAAACAGTCGGACTCGGAGGTGGGTCATGAGACAAGACTTTGAAGAAACCGTAGAGGGGACCACTCAGCAGACGTGATTTGGATACAGTATCGATTTAGTGGTTAGATTCCACTTATTTTTAATTGGTATCCGGTTTTAGTAGAAGCTATGGTCAAGAACCTTGGCTAAAATGCGCCTCTGCCGCGCAAAGCTGCTATGATGAGCGTGCCGCTCCCGACAAGTAAGATACCCCCATAACTAGCAGTCAGCTACGTCTGCAATGCACTTTAAAACACCATACCACACGGCATAATCAGTATCATCAGGAACACGCTGACAGTGATTTTTTGAGGTGTTCGCTGGCTGATTTACTGATCCTTCAAATAGCAGTGGCTAAAGAAGCGTCGAAAACATCACTGTCGCAGAATAGTGATATTATTGAAAATTTTGCGCCGTAAGGTATGGTACTGAGTCTGCACTGCAGACATACTAGGCTGTCGGATACAAAGGGTACATACATGTAAAGTTTGAATTCAACAATCGGCGTTCAGAAGCGGGAAAGCACACGAGGTTCTGGATGATTTCATTGAAATCGTGCTATCCACAAAGTTTTTGCAGTGCTTCTATCAAATAGGCTTGTTTTAGTCTTTGGAATTTAACGAGTAATAAAATAACTAAGGCCTTTGACACTCACACAAGCACAAAATCCGGGTACGATTCGGTACCAGTGACATCCTTTGTAACCGTATCCTTTCTCTCCGGGTGCACAATCGTCGAAAGTTCTCACTTGTTTTCGGGCAAACTTTTCGTGTTTAACTGAAACAAGCCGGCCTAGAAAGCGGATCCACAAAAAAGAAGTTCATGACACTAGTGGTTATTGAGACTATAATTAAAATATCGGCAGGAAAACTCAAACTTTGAAAATCAATAACACCGGACCGAAGGTCAAAAATTATACCCGAGACAAAGAGGAACATGAGTGCAGACAAGAAGGGATAAGTGTGCAGGAGTAATTGAAATGGAAACCAGGCGCTATCCCACCATACGGGGCATTGTGGTGGCAGTGCATGAGAGAATAGCGCAAACATCTGCTTTTTGTTAGAATTGGCCCCAGGCTTCAGGCAGGAGATTAGCGACCCCAGGCTGCATGAGCGGTTTTCATTTGCCTTGAAGTTTCTGCCCCTTCCCAGGCTTTGTCTTGAAGGATGCCCGTATATTGCGATGCGAGCTTCAACATTCGTTAGCCCACGCTTCGATATGGCCCTTGTCTAATGTGCACGTGTACTGGTAGTTCAAGTACGCTACTTCGCGGGCATGATGTCGAGTTGAAAAGAGCGTCGAGGGTTTCACGTGGGCGCTTATTTCAGTTCGGCCAATAAAATTTAAAATTTGTTAAATTTCTAAATATTAAATTTTACATTATAGCAATCCCAGCTTTCAGCTAGAGCTACTTTGAATTATGTAGCTCTAGGTGGAATGCAAAGAATAAACGGTTCACGCTTACCTCAAATACTAGGCGTCCGATTGGTTCACCGTCTGCTGTGATATCCATGAAGACTCGTGTGGGCTTCGCAACCATCACAGCGAGTGTATCGCAAGATCCAAGGCTTGAAGCGAGAACGATGTTAGTAGAAGACAAAACCAGGGAACTGTTTGAAAAATTGCCAGTGCCAGACAATGGAGAAGTCCGCAACGAGTGATGACCTTGTAGAGCGACTTATATTAGCTGCCATTTGATAGAGATCTTATACGTACCAGACACAGATGACCCCAATCAAAACAAAGCGATCTCCACGAGAATACACAGGGGGGGGGGCATTCAAGTGAGTAAGCCGCTCACAGTACCTATGTAGGACTATTTCTTAGGAAGTGAAAGCCATTCTGGAAGAGCATGTTAGCAACTTTATTCTCGCTGGGGTTTCTCCCCTCTCATGGACTTGGTCGTTTTCGTGTCTGCTAAATTTACCGGCGGTTTCTGAATCCCTGCCTTTGAAAGACCTACACCCCTTCTACAGGAATCAGCGCCGGTACTGTGTGTTTAGGGATACAGTATAGAATAATATTTTCACGCTATTGATTAGTACGAACTGACACGTCATTCACATCGGGATCGTAATGTTTTCGTTGTTTCGTTTTTACTGCCTCTCAAGAACAACGAGAAACATGAAAAACATCATGTGTTTCCGTTTGCCGGTGAGCTGTTCGTATTTGAGCAGCTTTGCATTGAGCCGAATAAAAGCGTCGTTGGCCCAAGGGAATCATGTCAGATAGCGCTCTAGACAATGCAGTTCCTCATCGCCTCTCTCGTCCTCGTATCAAATCTGCTTACTGTTCATGGCGAGCCGGTTAGTTAGAACTGCGAATTTTTAGTACCTAGAATATTAATTCTATTTTTTGTACTTGAAATACCTTTATCTGATTGTTTATTTGAACCCTAACAACAAGGTGACATTGCGTTACTGTAAAAAAGCGGCATTTAGAGCCAGGGGAGCAACATGGGATGTCCCGTATGTAGTCCTATTAGGAAGGCGTAGGGGGTCAAAATGGCGGTGTATCTGCGAAAGGCGTCTCGTAATTTTAGGATTAATTGAAAATTTTTTCTTCCTGGCAGCAGTTGGTACTTCATCACCCCTCCTCTTCATCCTCTTCCTCTTCGCTCGACGGGTTTTTTTGAAATGTCAGGTAAAGTTTCTGCTAGAACGGGAGATTGTGGGATTGAGATTACGTGGCACAGGAAAGCGGCCATTTTACCCGAACTTCCTCGGCATGGCGCTCCCCATCCAGGGTTTCTGACAAAGGCGACATCCCTTATTTAACGCCTGTAGAGATCGTTTACTCATTTTTCTCTACTTCAGTTTTTACTTGTATTTTTTATTCTAAAAATACTGTACAAAATCCGGCGTTATGGCAAGATACGGGGACATGTGGTGGCAATGCATTTCAAACCGCGTAAAACATCTCTTTTCTATCAAAAATGGGACTAAGCCTTATGGGGAGAAGAAGAGCCTCCAGTTTGCGTTGGCAAGTTGTTTTATTTCCCCTATGCTCCTGCCTTCTTCAGGGCTTAGGATGCCCCGTATCCTGCGATAGCGCCCAAATTACTTCATAGCAACCTCTATTGCCCAGTCCAATCAAACATCTTCAAATGTTTAGATGCGCCTCCGAAGACAAACCAGTGTTGTGAATCCTCCCTCTGTCGGTGAAAATACCGCGCTCCAAGTGTCACAGGTAGGACATATTTGGAACGGAGACGGGTAGAGTGGTATACCCCTGAATGTCAACTATCTATGGCTCTGACTAGAGCACATCTTGAATAAAGGATTGTTCCCTTTCAGGTGAATGGAAGAAATTCACAATGGCTAGCACCAGTCAGTGCAGGTCCACTTGACTTCCAGAATCTCATGGTAGGGTTTCTGATCAATTTAAAATCTGCTTGGTTGTCTCTATGGATATGAAATAACTCGTACCTAGCCATTAGTCAAAGTCTGTGTTCAGGGGAAGCGATCGATAGATATCATTTCCATCACAAACGCATTTTAAAGCCAAACTTTTTTGCGGCTAAAAATAAAATGGCTAGATTATAAAAAAGAGGCTTTATAGGCGGCTTCGTCGGTGGAGTAGAATCCAATTCGATTGCTATATTTTTCCTCAGGGTATGGTCCAATAGTAGCTTTAGCTAACTGGTGGTCGGAGAAGCGGGAGAGATGATCCACTCTTCGGGAGATTGGTTGTGAAGCTCCGCCCATCCAAGATAATGAATTTCAGGAGATGTTCAACTCATTTACACGAATGTTATTGGCTCCATTCAGCTCCATTGTTAGTTCTTTTGTGTGAATGATGAGACGCCAGCTTCAAAATAGTAGACAGCTTAATTAGAAGTACTGTTGCAGTACTGTAGCAAAGCAGAACTGCGTGTGGAATTCGACTGCGTAGTAATGTAAAAGAGGGAATTGGGGCCGGATATTCTTCAGGGTAACGGCATCGGCAACGGCAACGGCGGAAATCCTTCCAATGGGCAACTTCCCGCACTACCTAATCTTTTTGCTATGCCAAATGACCTTTATGGTGAGTAGACATCGCTTCGATGCCTTCATCGGGTCATATTTTAACAGGTGTTGATCACAGTTTTCGGCGCTTTGCATTCTGTTTCCCGCTGTCGTTCTTGACGTAATTGCAGAATTAGCGACGCGGTACGAGAAAATTTTGAGAGCACTAAAAAGAGCACATCGATTTTTGGAAAGGCTATGGTCACCTGAAAAACTGGTCCGCATTCGCGACAAGCCTATATAGACCTGAAAATGTTAAGTATAGATTTCATCCCGGACGGGATCTTAACCACCCTCGCGTCCTCTTCCCCACCCAGCCACCGACTACTCCGCCCCCCCAGGCACTCTCCGTATCCAGCCGCACCAGATCACTTACGACCGCGCAGCTTTGTAAGTTTATTCCTGAGTTGAAGAAGGCAAGCTCAATAGGGAATTCCTCTCTAAAACTGCGTGGATCATGTGCACGATGATGAAGGAATTCCTGGTGCCTCAGGTGCGCAATTAACGTATTTGAGAGAAACGACCACACTGCTGAAGCAGCCCTCAAAGACAGTGATACGGTAAGCTTATGGAGGAGTTTAGAGGGACGGAGAGGTGGTGGTGTTTACAAACAGCATTTTAACACTTTGACGACAGCGCGGGACACATACGTCCCGCACTTCACACGGAAGAGACTTGTTTTTCCTAAATTGTGCCTCCATTTTCATGCTTCAAGACTGGCCCTTCCTACTGTTGGATACGAAAAATAGTTCTCTCGTTACCACTAATGAAATTATTGGTAATGTAGTAACTGTTAATGCAAATTTGTGTAAAGTAAGGTGGGTAGGTTCGCGCACAAGGGCGTGTCGTCAACGTGTTAAGAGGGGAATAGACGGAAT
>MU883387.1:0-16406 GCA_036418205.1 Ostertagia ostertagi | reverse complement strand
TAGAGGAGTTATATGCGCATCAACATACAAAGTACAGGGTGCGCCAAAATTACGGAGACAACGCATGAGCAAACAATTTGAACTGATATTCACAGATGCTGTTTTCTTCTGTCCTAGTTTTGGTACTGTGGTGTAGAATTGTTTATGCTTACCTTGTTCAACCACCAAAATCTATGGTAGCTGCAGCGGTTGACTGATACTGACACCGTCCCTAAATCATTGGACTTCGACGTTGAGGGTTTTTGGCACGCGACAATTATCATCGTTTTGGTGTATACCCGAGCACTATCAATAGATGCTCCAAAGTGGTACAGGGGACAAGGAGCTGAATGCAGTCATTCTGGATGAGAAGGGCGTGTTTCTGTGGCGACCACGAACAATCTAAGGATTGTGTGCGATAGAATTTGCAGGTAGTTGACGCGCTGGTTTCACTGGATGTCACGAGAGATAGGAATCAGGGGGCTCTTTTGGACTTATCAGAGCCCATTGCTATCCTGAGTTTATTTTCACTTTGAAAATCGTTGCTGGGCCTTCCATCAAGTAGGAGCTCCCGTTTACGAGGCAAGGGTGGTTCAGTACTAGTGCAGCATTGATGCAGAACCGATTTTTTCGACTTTGTCGGCTTAAACGGTGGTAGAACAGCATTTCAGATCTGAGCTCGATAGGGTACGCTGTCGGATCCGTTCTAGAAGCTGAGGCTTGCATAAAACACATTATGTCTAGGGATTCGTTGAAGAAACCGCTCTAAAATGAGCTTGACGAGTCCTACTCGCCACATTGCGTGCCACAGTCGATGGTTCCTCGATGTTTCTGAGGACCCGTATAAACACAAACCAAGGAATTTCAAAAATTGCATGGATGTCGACGATTCAGAATGGGACTGTGCACGTCACTGCATTTTTGTTTTCAAAGAATTGCACCTTGCTCATCCTAGGCAACTCGAAGTCGCTGTCTCCGTAATTTTGGCGCACCCTGTACATTTGCTACTACTCGTGGTGGAAATTGAGTGCATGGTGTATTCCTAGACGAAGTTCTTTCAAAAATTGAAAATAACTTCCTGTAGATCTTAAGCAGAGCTGTCTGTTTCTATAACTTCCAAAACGATTACTTCAGGTGTTATGGCGACGGTTTGCGACGGAATCGAATCGTCGCAATGTATTCTTTTCATTTTATAAATCGCACCAGTTCAATACACAAGCGTGAGTTTAATCAAGGTTTTGAAACGATACACACATTTCTTTGACACAGATGGGCGAAGTCATATTACATGCTAAAAGCCTTTTTTTCCAAGATCTACTATTATAAAATTATTTATTGTTAGTAAACATTTGACACTTTTATGACGAGGGAAATTCAAATGAAGTAGAGTCCCTCGAATTTGTAGTTGCCGTCGAGTTTCTGATCATCAAGTAGGAGTTGACCGTCAGTGGTAAATACTGTGATGTAGGTTTCGACTGGTTCATCGGTCACTTCTTTGGACTTCAAGGCAACGATGATCTTGTCGTCGGTACCAGGAATAAAATCGAATGCCGAATATCCGCGTTCGGGTCGCAGTATTCCTATCCTCTTGACTTCGAATTGGTCAAGGTCCGGATTTCCAGTAATCAGGAGATCCGTGCCTCTGAAAATGTGTTCACTCTTGCATTTCATAGAATGCATTTAGTCCAATCAGAAAGGATGAAGCTTTGCTCACTTTGTCTCGTCCTCTTCTTCTACGTAGACAGTCTTTGATTCCTTTCTAGGAAGGAAGTACCAATGTCCCTGTGTTTCTGACCACTGAACCGCCTCATGTGTAAGGTATCCTGGTTCAGAAATACCGACAGCATTTCGGGCGTTGTTGTAAACATCTGTCCAGTCTACATTGGTAACCTAAGCAGGAACTATATAATACTGTGGCACCAAATGAAATTCGATTGGAAACAGATGCTTCGAAAGGCCACTCAAAAACAATTGTCGATGGATCCGTTGGACCGTTTCTACACAAGGGGGACTGCTATTATAAGTACGGGAAACTGAAGTAAATCACAAAGCGCATCCAGCTTGGAAGCTTGTTTTCCAAATCACTCAATCACTAAAGAGCTTGTGAACCTGACAAGTGAGTAATCTATGGAAGTGCGAATCGCCCTCACTGTAGCGCTCTCTACGCTCATGCAGGTAGTGATGATGAGGATTACTCTCTGGTGGGCGCGCATCATAAGCTGCAAGTAGACACATGTTTTCGGAGACATAATCACCCAACTGAATTCTTCAGCATTGCTAGAAATGTCGAAAGCTTGTCCTAAGAAGAGGCAGTGCTCACTTGGCAAGACACGCACTAATTGTATCAATTCCGGAAGAGAGAGCATCTCTGGAGGCTACACTATCGCCAAGTCTTTTCGTACCTCTCCTTCAGGGGTGACGGTTTTGATCCACATGTTGTTGCTGTGCACAATTTCTCCTTTTCTATTTCTGAATACCTGAAAATGTCGTCGTAATGAAAAATGAATTTTTGCCAACTAAGTCAAAATTTTCAAGAACCAGGCCATATATGTATATGTGAGCTATACTTTCGGCTATTACCTCATATCACGCGGTTTCATCCTTTGATCTCACTATTATCACTTACATTGCCATGACCGCCAACATAGAGCACGTCATCCTTAATGGTCATCCACTCGCATTTGAAGGGGCTGGTCGTGTTTCCAGGTCCAGAATTGAGGAATACCCAAGGAATCATCTAAACAGTCGTATGTGATAGCTAGGATGTTGATTTCCCGTTTTCTTACCTTATTGTTCTTGATTTCACTGATTAGTCCAGTTCTGTCATCAGGGGTGAGTATGCGATTATGGAAGACTGACAAGTCAGACAACTCCATAGCACGGCCTTTGATGTTCATCGACCTGAAACGGTCAGATCAGATTCCAAAATGTATGAAGGGCAGGTGTATACCAGAAAGACTCGCTGAATTGTGCTGACTCTTTCGTTTTTATCTCAACAAAATGACGATAAACCTACGATGTCAAGTTCCTCTCCGACTTATCGTCCCAGGTTATGCTCACGTGTGTCATATCAGGGCTCAAGGTCAAGAGACCTTCACGAGTGACAGCTCTCCATGTCCATTCTCCCGCTCTTGAATCTTTGTCCATGTCAGTGACGATAAGCAGTTTATATTCAGTTGAGCCGTCAGGTAACGAGTGAACTGTTGGTCGAGACTGCAAGATGCTCTGCCTCAGTGTTTTTTAAGAAGTTTTTAAAGTAATTAGTAGAGAAGAACCAATGGAATGGAAAAAAAGATTTCTTCAAGGAGTTATCGTTTTAACTGCTCTAGTAAATATTGAGAGTTCTCGAAACAGTGGTATGGACCAGATTGAAAGCATTCAAAGAGCGTAGCAGATGACTACAGGCACGTTGCCCCGCTTTATAGGAGGCCACTGAAGTTGCAGCTTTTGACCTGTGAAGTTGCTTGCGACAGTAACGCGTCTGATCTTATAACGACAACTCAGATCATGCAAGTGTAGGAAAATGGCTTAAAATAAAAGCGCGTAACGAAATTTTTTTTGACACTGTGTCACTATATGTGGCTTCAGTCATTGGTTTTACATCCTGCGTAAGGTATTCGTTCCTGTTTTCACCTACTTCTGAAACACCTCTGAATTCCATTTTTCAGTTAGCATCCTATCCGCCACCAATCATCGTTGCGTGACGTTTAATTTCCAGATTCTATAATCTTGAGATAATTCCCTTATGGGGTTGACGCTCTGGCACCTAACGAACGAAGTGTGACTCGGGACAAACACATTACACGACAATCATCTCAAAAAATAAAACCGGACAAGACGGAGCAAAAATACCACTACCTGTTAGTGGACCGCGCCACTATCGTTTCGTAGATAAGCATAATGGGGATGATAAGTTATTGATGGTTATGGTGATTTACCATGTGTTTTGATGGGCGATCTAAGCTCACATAATACGAAAGGCACTATATTAGAAGGCCAAATTAGCTAGGTTTGGCGTCAACACGTCTGCTATGCCTCCCAACTTCTCCTTGCGCGAAACAGTTAATTGAAGCGCCGTATAGAGCATTTTCTAGCAATGCTTATTTGACTTAGTGTACGTATGGGTTACCAGAATACGAAACGGAATTAAATACCACTCTTATACATTACGAATGTATTTTTTGCATGTGATGCCATATTAGATGCAGCCTGATCATTCCACAGAAACATGGATCTCAACACTTGCCTCAGAATACGCCACGTACACAATCTATCCACCATATTGTGAGATTGAATGAATGTTTTTTTTCGAATTCCACGATTTTTACTTCATTTTAGAGCGCTAATTGGCTAAAAGCGAAGTGAATGCGTTCAAAATCAAACTCTCTGTGTTTCAAAAATCTGAAAATTTTTGATCAATCTTTAGCAGGGATAGTAGGATTATCACATGACACTTCCCAATTTAGTAGGAGATGTCTTGTAGAAACCTCACAAGGGACGAATTGTCTTCACTGTTGTATCAGATAAAGTACTTGGTCGCAGTAGAGCGCTGCTTCCGTGGTGTGGTCTCAAACATCCCTCTTCGTCATGCCCTTGTAAAATGATCACATTTTTCTGCTCCCCTAGATGGACTTAGAAATCTATGATGTATATGATTCGATTTTCCATAAAAATACTATCGAATGGTGTACAACACAGGTTGCACACACGAAACTTTGTTTTTTCACCTTTTTCTCCCCATTGGCGATCGTCTTTCCAGCCCTTGGCGGCCACGTGCGATTCACGTGCACCTCGCCGACCCGTTACCCTCCGCATCTCTCTCAATTGACTATTTCATTGATTACTACTTAAGCTCAATTATCATTCGAAAAAGGTAAACAGCTGATATTCAAGTCATCGAATTTTTCCCTCGACAACTCCAGAGCTAATCTACTGAACTCGCAGTGATAGAAGGCTGGTTGGACTGGACGGCGTGCGGTCGATTACTCGATCCCCTGGCCGTGCGTGTGGAAAACGCCGCTTCTTGCCACTCCGTCAGCTGCATATAACCAATAATGATAAAGGATCCTACTTACTATAAAGCGTTTCGTCTGTCGTTCTGTCTGTCGTCTGTCGTCTGTCGTTCTGTATGTCTGTCACGAAATTCCCTAGCTTCTGGGGATCGGCCTGGAGAGACCGGGTCAAGTGTGGGATGGTGGGCAAGGTTTAGCGAAGTACAAAACGGACAAAAAAGACGACCAATATTTCAAATACGATACCAAAACAGCCTTGAAATAGGGGAAAAGGTAGGTGAAGGTGTGCATTGGTAAGTCACATCGAATTAGGGAGACCCACCCCCGGTGGGCGGGGCGTTCTCCAAAAAAGCAGTGCTTATGAAAAAATTCATAACTCGGTTGGGAGAAAGCCTACAGAGCAGAAAACAAATTGGTGTAGGGAGCAATGTCTAAGGTGATCCCAGCATACATAACTTAGGCAAGGGTCCGCCCACCATGGGCGGAGCGCCCTCTGAAGTGCACAGCGTTTTCGTACAAGTCGCCCCACAGTCCCTTTGAACGCATTCACTTCGCTTTTAGAAAATTAGCGCTCTAAAACGAAGTAAAGATCGTGAAATTCCAAAAAAAACATTCATTCAATCTCACCATATGGTGGACCGGTTGGGTACGTGGCGTATTCTGAGGGTGTTGAGATCCATGTTTCTGTGGGATGATCAGGCTGCATAGGAGGACTTATATGCGCATCACATACAAAGTACACTGGTGTGCAAAACTTAAAGCAACAGTCCAAGGAGGGTTTCAACCAACTCAAACCTGAGGTGTGGAAGCATGCCCCAGCCCAAGTAAGAGTTCATAGGAACTGTCACTGAATTAAAAACTTACCTTTGAAATGCGTAGGAAGGGCTCGAACTTCTTCGAAAAGGGCGGGTCCACCGAGCCTCGGTGGAGCCGCCCCTTGCTGCTGTGAAGAGCGCGTAGTTGATTGGCGGTCGTTGCGGGACCGCCGGGACTATTTGAGGTCGATCCTTTAAAGCAATCGATGTAGTGATGCCGACAACGCTGAATTTCTACATTTTTTCCTTCTACCTTCTACCTTCAAAACATGAAACGATCCCATTATTGCGCCCCAATTGCAATAGCTGGCAATTGCTAGCAAGTAGCCAGCTATTGCAATTGGGCGCTTTTCAACTCGTCCAACGAGCGTCTTCCTCCATTGCTAAGTGGCGAGGGAGAGCCCCTGTCTATTCCCTGTTCGACGTCTTATTTTGAACTTTTCTTTCATTATTGGTCAATTTTGCACCCACAACCTCATTATCGGTGGGCTTTTGCCCGCGAATTCGTTCTTGAACTGTTGTTTTGAGGACGGAAGTAACTTTCACATGATATCTCACTGCTAGTTAACCTAGGTGGACCAAATTTGGCACATATATAGAAGTAAATGTTGCGGTACAGTGCAGAGAGTTACTAACAGAAAAGCGCAAAGGGGCGATTGGAAAAGACATTTTTCTGCAAATACCCTGTCTGAAGCGGTCGATAGGTGAGGCTTCTCCAACTCATGGTAGACATTCAAAAGAGAGGAGCTGGTTCTTGATGGGGTGTATGAACACTACGGACTGCAAGTATGCTCTGCTACGTGTTCCCATACAGGCCGTAAGATTAGTTAAGAGTTCTTGAGGAGAAGTGACCGATTCCTTGGAGACCGCGATTGACAACTGCAGGACTATTGTTGGCACATGGTCATGTGCTACAATAGCTCATCTGAATCCACGCCACACGTGCTCCATAGAATTAGACTGGAGGAAATAAATGGCTTCACCAATTACCGAAAATCCTCACTTTTCAAGAGTTTTCCACCCAGGCTGCTCGATACTTCAAGAGTTTTCCACCCAGGCTGCTCGATACTCTCGCACACTGCCCTCCATACGATTGAAGCTGAGGGCAAGGGAACCCTTGGAAAGATGCACATGACAGAAGGGTACAACACCACAATCACGTTGATCAGAAAGTGTAACGCGATCATGAGTTGGGGATCAGTACGCCCCGACAACTTTATGCCTCCCCACATCATGTCGCATGCACTACCAAAACAATCATGTTAAACGATGGTCCTGGGTAGATTACACGTTCCTATTTTCCCCATATGCAGGTAAGTCCAGAATCACTACTCACATTCAGTTTGCTCTTGACCGGGAAGAATACGCGATTTTTCAATTCGGTGGTCCATCTCCAATGTCTCGGCTCGTACCAAATGTCCCAGCCGAGGCGTGGATTTCAAATGAATACAGGTATTGTTGATCGATGAGAGAGATCACTCCTAGGCGGTCACTGCGCCACTGTCCGGACTGGGATTACATGCCTTACAATCCTGATAAATGTTTTTGCAACTGCAGCATGTGACTGACGTGGGTCCATTTTTGCCTGTAGCAAAACCTAGCAATCACCTGCTGCTGCGGTTGTTCGTGACCCACAACCTCCTCTTCTTGGGACAGCAGTGGCTGCGGTCCACATTGCTTCTCATGCACAAAAAACAATGCTGTGGTTGACACAAAACTCCTGGACACAACTTCCTTTTTTCAGTTTCCCAATGATTCTTCCTCGCGTAAAGTCACCCTAGTGTTGTCTCTGAGACTTGATGTAATCAAGAACACCACTACATTCCACAGTCACTTCTCCCTGCTTAGTTTACCCCTCTTGTCCTGCCCCACGATACCCATCGTTCTGGGTGGCCACCCCATTTAGGCTCCAGATTGAAGCCGGATGCAAGACATATGAGGCCCACTTCGGTGCCCATGACTGTAGGGCTTCTAGCATTATGCCCGTACAGTTTCATCCAATTCCATCTAATTGTTAATAAGTTAGGACAATTTATCTATCTGGTCCTTAAGTTTTGCACACCAGTGTACATTTGTAACTACTCGTGGTGGAAATTGAGTGCATGGTGTATTCCTAGACGAAGTTCTTTCAAAAATTGAAAATAACTTCCTGTAGATCTTAAGCAGAGCTGTCTGTTTCTATAACTTCCAAAACGATTACTTCAGGTGTTATGGCGACGGTTTGCGACGGAATCGAATCGTCGCAATGTATTCTTTTCATTTTATAAATCGCACCAGTTCAATACACAAGCGTGAGTTTAATCAAGGTTTTGAAACGATACACACATTTCTTTGACACAGATGGGCGAAGTCATATTACATGCTAAAAGCCTTTTTTTCCAAGATCTACTATTATAAAATTATTTATTGTTAGTAAACATTTGACACTTTTCATGACGAGGGAAATTCAAATGAAGTAGAGTCCCTCAAATTTGTAGTTGCCGTCGAGTTTCTGATCATCAAGTAGGAGTTGACCGTCAGTGGTAAATACTGTGATGTAGGTTTCGACTGGTTCATCGGTCACTTCTTTGGACTTCAAGGCAACGATGATCTTGTCGTCGGTACCAGGAATAAAATCGAATGCCGAATATCCGCGTTCGGGTCGCAGTATTCCTATCCTCTTGACTTCGAATTGGTCAAGGTCCGGATTTCCAGTAATCAGGAGATCCGTGCCTCTGAAAATGTGTTCACTCTTGCATTTCATAAGAATGAATTTAGTCCAATGCAGAAAGGATGAAGCTTTGCTCACTTTGTCTCATCCTCTTCTTCTACGTAGACAGTCTTTGATTCCTTTCTAGGAAGGAAGTACCAATGTCCCTGTGTTTCTGACCACTGAACCGCCTCATGTGTAAGGTATCCTGGTTCAGAAATACCGACAGCATTTCGGGCGTTGTTGTAAACATCTGTCCAGTCTACGTTGGTAACCTAAGCAGGAACTATATAATACTGTGGCACCAATGAAATTCGATTGGAAACAGATGCTTCGAAAGGCCACTCAAAAACAATTGTCGATGGATCCGTTGGACCGTTTCTACACAAGGGGGACTGCTATTATAAGTACGGGAAACTGAAGTAAATCACAAAGCGCATCCAGCTTGGAAGCTTGTTTTCCAAATCACTCAATCACTAAAGAGCTTGTGAACCTGACAAGTGAGTAATCTATGGAAGTGCGAATCGCCCTCACTGTAGCGCTCTCTACGCTCATGCAGGTAGTGATGATGAGGATTACTCTCTGGTGGGCGCGCATCATAAGCTGCAAGTAGACACATGTTTTCGGAGACATAATCACCCAACTGAATTCTTCAGCATTGCTAGAAATGTCGAAAGCTTGTCCTAAGAAGAGGCAGTGCTCACTTGGCAAGACACGCACTAATTGTATCAATTCCGGAAGAGAGAGCATCTCTGGAGGCTACACTATCGCCAAGTCTTTTCGTACCTCTCCTTCAGGGGTGACGGTTTTGATCCACATGTTGTTGCTGTGCACAATTTCTCCTTTTCTATTTCTGAATACCTGAAAATGTCGTCGTAATGAAAAATGAATTTTTGCCAACTAAGTCAAAATTTTCAAGAACCAGGCCATATATGTATATGTGAGCTATACTTTCGGCTATTACCTCATATCACGCGGTTTCATCCTTTGATCTCACTATTATCACTTACATTGCCGTGACCGCCAACATAGAGCACGTCATCCTTAATGGTCATCCACTCGCATTTGAAGGGGCTGGTCGTGTTTCCAGGTCCAGAATTGAGGAATACCCAAGGAATCATCTAAACAGTCGTATGTGATAGCTAGGATGTTGATTTCCCGTTTTCTTACCTTATTGTTCTTGATTTCACTGATTAGTCCAGTTCTGTCATCAGGGGTGAGTATGCGATTATGGAAGACTGACAAGTCAGACAACTCCATAGCACGGCCTTTGATGTTCATCGACCTGAAACGGTCAGATCTTCCAAGATGTGTCAAGGGCAGGTGTATACCAGCAAGACTTCGCTGACTTGATGCTGACTCTTTCGTTTTTATCTCAACAAAATGACGATAAACCTACGATGTCAAGTTCCTCTCCGACTTCTCGTCCCAGGTTATGCTCACGTGTGTCATATCAGGGCTCAAGGTCAAAAGACCTTCACGAGTAACAGCTCTCCATGTCCATTCTCCCGCTCTTGAATCTTTGTCCATGTCAGTGACGATAAGCAGTTTATATTCAGTTGAGCCGTCAGGTAACGAGTGAACTGTTGGTCGAGACTGCAAGATGCTCTGCCTCAGTGTTTTTTAAGAAGTTTTTAAAGTAATTAGTAGAGAAGAACCAATGGAATGGAAAAAAAGATTTCTTCAAGGAGTTATCGTTTTTCAACTGCTCTAGTAAATATTGAGAGTTTCTCGAAACAGTGGTATGGACCAGATTGAAAGCATTCAAAGAGCGTAGCAGATGAACGTTCACAGCACGTGCCGCTTTATTATAGGCCACTGAAAGTTGCAGTTTTTGATGTGAAGTTGTGCGACAGATAGCGGTCAGATCTTATAACACGACTCAGATAATGCAAGTATAGAAAATGGCTTAAAATAAGCGTGTGATATAGTGCTTGGATTGCGTCTTCTACACTCTGCAAAGTCCTACTTCTGAAACACCTTGCCTTCAATTTTTTGCGATGACTCAATTTATTATAATGGATTCTGTGGGGGTACTTCAAAATAAAACACGAAAGCGGAGCAAAAATACCACTACCTTAGAACGCCCTATTTCGTATTCGTAGATAAAAGCAAAAGGAAAAATTTAGAATAATGAAATTATTTTGCATAGCAATGCATAAAAGCAACTTATAGAAGGCAATATAAGCAAACCGTGCAACCCAGAGGAAAACCATAAACCCGTATATAGCATTTTCTAGCCAATGCTTTTTTTAATTGTACGTAAACCTCGAAACGATAATCCACATATTTTCGAGTCTAATTTGTTAGCATTCCATAATAGCATGCTCTTACTCCATGCTCCTTGTTGTCTGAAATTAGGTTTCGTTCATGTGTGGGTCTCAGGGAAAAGAATTTCTTGACTTACCTGGGTATCCAGGAGGAAGCGCGTCGATTAGCAGAACCTGAAAAGTGGCTACATGAGCTCGCGTATTTTGCAGCACGGTCAACTGTTTGCGGAAATGCTAGCTCAGTAGAAACAAATTGTGTGCTAACTTGCAGTCAATAGTTTTGAAAACGCAATGGAGTTCCTCTGAACAATTCTTCTCATTTTATAAACCGTTAACTTGGGGTGTCAGTTTGTCTGTATTTATGCAGTGGAGTTAATGGACTAAACAAGCGCGAACAGAATCGGGGAGCTCTTAGGACTTGAGCTATCAATGTTTTGCAAGAGGATAATTGTGATAACACCCTTACGGCTATATAAACACCTGCTTAGCACACTTCCGGTCATTCCACATGGTGCTGCAGTGGCACCTGGAGAGCAGTGCAGGGAGGAAGGGAGGCGAAAAATCAATCCCCAACCGACCTAAGGCGCAGTTTACTGTTGATATGTGATTCTACCGCCACATTATGATTATGCTACTATGTCCTCTACTATATTGAACTCTTTTTGTTGCATACGCGTCACTTCCAAGAGGTGTTGGTGTCACAGGTGGAAGGGACCATAGCGGAAGACGAAAGCTTGCGCAGGAAAGGAAGGTCCCGGCGGTTGACGGGGGATCAGTCTCGAAACAAAAACAATGAGCACATGATCAGTTTATAGCACTTCTTCTTAAACACTAGAAGGCTACTACTACTTGATTTTTGTTGAAAAATTTGCTCTGCCAAGTTGCGTTCTTTATTCGGTTTATGTGTGCCAAAAACATATGCAAACACTGTACTCGAATAATGCTCTATACAAGTTCCGTTTGCAGTGGTATACCTTCCTTTGTAGAAATTAATGTATTCAACCGCAGTTTTTAACTTCCGATTTCAGTAGGATGGTAACTTTTGCTGGTACTTGCTGATCTTGCTGTTCTAATGGTAAGAGTTTCACTGCCAGCCGTAAACCTTGGAAGCATTTAGATGCATCGATAGACTAGTTATATTTAGGCAAAACACTATATCATAATTAACATAATATTACCCAGTATATACTCCATTAGGCATTCTAGAGCTCCAATGTGAGCTCCTTGAATGCTTTTTGTCATGCGAATATGGTAATAACCGCTCCCTTGGAGGTAAAAGCTAGTCTAGTGTTCCCAGCTTTTAGATGAACAATTACCGAAAAAGCGTGAGCCAAATATTATGGTATTGCAGAATTTCAGCTTCTGAGAACTACCCTACAGTTTAGCGTTCTTCTGACGAGGAACGCCTTCAAAGACAAAGGGGCCTCTATTATGTAAGTAAAGGAGCCTTACCATAAAATCTAAACAAAACGTACCAGTGAGAGTATGTAGAGAAGCATCCTGGAGGACAGTAAACTTCAGCTGATAGCCGAGTTTGATGCATTATGATCCTGACTGGCTTTTATAGGGAGTGTCGCTATAGTTTCGCTGTATCAGGCAACGGTCTACAGATGAATTCACGACAGTACTTGCAGAAAGTGATCAAAAAGTGGGCGCTGCGCAAAAACATTATATCAACAGATGCAGTGCGAGACAAAATTTGCGCAGGCATACTAGCGTGGGCGCCCGTGTTATACGCACAGATGCTCTATCAGGATATGCTAGAGTCATCAGTGGACATCAACTATTACACTTTCACTTTCACTTCACTTTTAAACGGCAAAATTCTGCAAGATTGCTCATAGATAGATTACTGATAGCCTAAATTATTCATTTTGATGCGATGACTAATTTTCATGAATCTCTACTCGTAACTTCTATGAAATTGTTCTCAATTGTGTAAGGCGCAAATCCTTCTTATCGTGCACACGCACTATGTAGGCAATGCCTTTAATGTGACCTACTTCTCAAAACTAATTTTCGAATCACCAGTCTGTTGATTAGGAGCAATAGCGGTATTTTTTTCAATTTCTTGAAACTAGTTCATGCTCATCGATCACCAGTCATAGGCTGCTGTTCGTACAATTACACTGCTATTCCACCTATTACTTGAGAGCGTTGATTAATTCACCTAACGATGCTGTCAGAGTTGTTCTCGGACGAACGTTCAGCTTTATTAGAGCTCTAAAACGTTTTCAAGGGGTACAGTTCTTCCTGTTTTAGTAATTCTTAGGGTGTTTAGGTGCGCAAGGGACTCAAGAAGTCAACCTAATTTGGCTTCCTTCATACGATAAGGTGCTATGCAGCACCGTTCGGGAAGATTTTGTAGGACTGCGAGAGCCTTGGAGATAATGAAGATTGTGGCAAGGTTGAAGTTTGGCAAGGATCATCTGAAAATTTACAAGAACCAAATGCGCTCCGAACTATAGAGTTGCCACCCGCCACTAGAACAGCCATGGCCACACAACCCTTTTTTTGATAGGGTTGTGACATCGCTTGAATGGTTGAAGAAAATTTTATGGCGACCGTCGCGCAGCATGAGCAAAAGCGGCTCGAGGAAGCCAGGGTGAGCTATTATAGTAAACAGAACATTGTTCCGGGAGGATGTCAAAATATTCGCTATGCCTTTACAGGTGCTGACCCACAGGCGACACTCAAAAAAGTGCAGGACGATCATTCCGAAGACGCCGTTCAGAATGCTGCAAGAATTTCTTGGAAATTCACTATGCCCGCGCATGCTGTGGCCATCGCTACTGAATGAAGTATAATAGGTCTTCTGACATTAAATTAACAGGATGAAGAATCCAACATGCTATCAAATGTGTATGGTCAAAACGCCTAATATTGGTTTGGATTCACAGTTCCAAATGTCACTCTACATATGCAAATCAAAAGAAAACATTTCCAAACAGCTTTGGTCTTGAGTAGGTAGTAATTCCAATAGCAACGAGGGACGTGTTCTAGTGGCGAAGAGCACTGCATGGTGATACATGCCGCGAGACGAGAAAAAAAACAGCCACATGTGTAATGTAAAGGCTCGCAAGGACAAGTTGGAAACCGTTGGCTAAAGGCATCAGCTTTACTAACTGTTTCTAACTGATCCTTCAGCGACAACCAGCTCATAAGACGTGTGCTATGCAGTCCATGTGCTATCTTTTGAACCGCTAAAAAACCGGCCCGATCTCCTTTGCATTTACAACATTGACAACATCCATGAAATCAATTCGCCTTCGGAGTTTTGCATTTGTGACGCTTTGAAAGTTCCTGCGCTGATCACTGCTTACAAGGGAAGGATGGTAGGTCGAAGTGGCCGTTCGAAATGAAATGTATACCTCCTGATGCGTCTCCAGACGCTGATTCCAAATCTGCCTTCCAAATCTGCTAAACGACTCTCCGAACGGAGTTATGAAGCGTAATAGCTCAGTGGTGATGGTCCGGGGTGGCAGGTAAAAGCTCGTAGGATCGGTTCCTTTGCAAGTTTGTTGCTTTGCTTTTGTCCGCAACACTTCTAGAGACAAAAGCAAAGCAACCAATTTGCAAAGGAACCGATCCTACGAGCTTTTACCTGCCACCCCGGACCATCACCACTGAGCTATTACGCTTCATAACTCCGTTCGGAGAGCCGTTTAGCAGATTTGGAAGGCAGATTTGGAATCAGCGTCTAGAGACGCATCAGGAGGTATACATTCATTTTGAACGGCCACTTCGACCTACCATCCTTTCCCTTGTCAGACATTTGTCCAGCGCTTTGCCTCATTCGTGGGCGTCTTGCCTCAAGGCACCATCATATCCACGGCCATCGAACAGGCGAAGCTACCACATTGTTACAGTTAATAGCCTCCCTTCCCTTCAATCTGTAACGTTTCACATTGATAGTGCAGTTACAGTGGACTTGTCTTTGTATTATTGACGACCAATATCCAAAATGTACAGGGATGGTGTGTCGCGTATTTTGCCAGCTGGTATGCGTCTTTAAAATACATAGAGAGGTCTCTCAGGGAGTCTAGGAGGGTTTCCTGCATCATTTGGATAACGTGCACATTCAAACCACAAGAACGTTAAAACTTCACGCTTAACAGCCAGTTTCAGCTAGATTACTACCGTCCCTGATACCCAAAAAGGAGATCTCGGCACAACTCGGGCGATGCAGCCTGTGGCAAAAAAATTTGCATAATTACTGAGCCCATGACACCTGCTATCCAAATCGGCTCTATGTCCTCTTATAGGTTGTAAACTTACCTTAGTATTATTCACGTTCAGCCGGAGCTCACTTCTGTCAGCACTTTCTGTTACTTCTGCACTTGCCCTGAAGCTCTTTCGTACGAAGTTATCGGAGCAGAGGATGGTCTTTAATGACCCCTCTATCAATCCCTTAAAGGAATCTTGCGCGGAAAATTCTTGCACTCTTTCCTAACATGAATATGTCAGTTGTGATCACTGGAAATAGCACACAAAGTTTCACGCATGAAGATTCGGTTTCTGAAGAGAAACAAACGTACAAAAACTACACGTTATGGACCATCGAAGGACCAGGAGGCAGAGCCAGGCGAGGCATGGAAAGAAGACGGCGTTTGGCCGGCTACGTACCAGGCGACGCAATGAGAGAATCGGGTTAAAGCGCGCGATTTCGGAGAGTGGAGACAAATCGATCGATGGAATAGGATGGAGTAGAAGTGTAAGATGTGAATGCAACGAAGCAGAAGGCCAGAAAGAGCTTCTAGTGAATGCACTCCAAGAACCAAGTTTGAGCATCCCCGTCGCCAGCATTCGTGAAAGACGTCCGTGGGCAATTCGAACGCGTAGCAGCCTTTTCGAGTTTTCGAATTTCTAATCAAAACGAAAGCAATACTTCAGTTCTTTTCACTATTATCGTGGATAATGAGTCTCAAGCCAGTGATTTATGGCTGAAATAGAATCATGATTTTTCCGCGCAAGATTCCTTTAAAGTTCTAGGACTAGCAAAAACAAAAAAAAAAAAAGAAACGGGCTCAGAGCTGTTCCTTGGTGAACCCCTACCGTGGGATTCACTTTTTTTCAGATCTATGCGGGGCCCCATTGCGTTCTCCTAATCCTCTTCAGTATAGTACTGCTTCCGTTAGGCGGTCTTCAGGTCAAGGAAAGCTGGTAAGCGAGGCCGGCTCTCTTCGCGACACTTCTCCTAGCCTAGCGATGAAGATAGCATTTGTTGTGGTCTAGGCATGAAGCTGAACTGCTCCTGGGATCACTACTAGCTCCTCCAGCTTCAAATCGACCAACCGCTCGTACAGGTTCATTGTATGAGCAGTCAACTTGATCCCGCGGTAGTTAGAGCAGTCCATTGCGTCGCCCTTCTGTTTGAATGATGTGGACGATAGTTCTTGTTCTCCATGCATCCGGCATCTTTCCTTCCATTGTTACCATGTTCAGGAAGCTCATGCCGTACTCTCCAAGGACCTTCCATACTTCGACTGGAACCCCATCATACTCCACAGCCTTCTCGACTTTCATCTTCTGTATTCCCATCTGAGATCATACCCAGTCCAAAGTGCGATGGGACCAATCGTCGCGCTCTAGAAACATTCGATAACGGCTACCTGAACAGGTAGAAAGTTTTTGTCTTCAT
>MU883386.1:0-11340 GCA_036418205.1 Ostertagia ostertagi | reverse complement strand
TGCTAGCTGTTGTAGAAAATCACAGCTTCGATTCTCTGGGAAGTCTGTACTTGAGAAAACAGCTAAAATATACCTAAAAATGAATGAATGTGAAATCAAATAGAGAAGCTCAATGAGGATTTGCACTGACATAGTCGTTCAGAAATCGTCCAAATAGGTTTACCGTCCGTTGGGGTTTACCATGAACGAGGGGTCGTATTTGTGATTATTGGTGAAGGGCTATGGGAGCCCCGTCCTCCTGCTCGAAGAATTGAGGCGAATTTTAGGGTGGAGTTAGGGTGTGTCATGTGGTGCCAGATTCGAATACTGTGCAAGTCATGCGGTCTTGTGGGGAGGGGGACATGTGGGCACTCCTGAGAGTTGTACTTACAAATTTTCACCAACGTTACATCCATCGGGGTTTTGCTTACTTAGTGATTTCGAGGAATGTTGGAAAAAAGGTTCAAGGATTTGAGAATGAATATTGAAGGCAACCCAAAAATATCTGGCTGGTCGGCTAAGTAGACGAATTAGCGTAGGTCCATAGGTACATTTCAACAAGTCTGGCGTGGAAGTTGAGGGAAAACCGGCTGTGAAAGAGTGATAGGGGATATTTTGGGCGGCCAGCCAATCGAACTTTTGATGGGTGACAGTTTTGGCAGTACTAGTCCAAGGTTCCATTTGGGAGTTCGAAGGTTTGTTTGTTGGTGCTGTTGGTGAGGTCGTGACGGCATTACGTGACAGTACTGTTGTCTTCAAAAACTGACTTATAGTGAACGTCTAGGGGGCTCTCAAATGTAGTCTGCAGCGGAGCTAGGGAAGCATGCTCAGAAGAACCGTTGATCCTGATCTCAGGCTACAGGATCTCATTAAACAGAAGGATCAAATATTTTTCTGGAAGCTTGAAAATTGTGGCGTCGACTTCCCACATTTGCCGAATGTTTCCCTCTGGGCGTTGGGTTTCACACGGAGAGTTATTGTTTGTGGATAACTTCGATTCAATTATCTCGACAAATCTGAGCGTAAGAAATGTTCATGGCGCGTACAAAGTGATCACCTGACAGTTCTATTTATTGTAAAATGTGCTTTCGTTGAAGTGCACTTTCGAACGGCAGGTTGCGTTCCTCAGTGACACCCGTCTGACCTTTGCTATCTGATTTTCATTTGTCTCGAGAGGTTCGTCGTTGAAAAACGGCGAACGGCTACGAACATTTCACACGTCGTTTCCCCGTGTGAAAGTGCTAAAGTTTAATTTTGGTTATTTATTCATTCACAGTGATTCCTCGAAAAAGTTTTTGTTTACTGTTTTTTTAGTTCAGGATCAGATGGTTTTAAGCTTATAATCAGATTTGACGTGATTGGTGCGGGCGCTAAATCGCCATGCTCTCTAAGTCTTGTCTTTTCTTTCAAGTTATTCCTTCCGAACCTTTTCGGAGTTTTTTTTTGACTTGTTTCGCTTGAACTCTACGCAAGGTTGATCAAGATGTTCATTAACGGCTGACGTTTCGGCGGATCCCTTCCTTCAGAGCCTGAAAGGGTCGAAGCAATTTATGACTACCCGACCAAACGCCACAGCTACCCTACTGAAGCTTCGAGACCGGAGAGGTCATCACGTATCATAAGGATGGGTCACTTACCGTAACTCACCATTGGTCCGGTCCTCGAGACCACCTAGAGGCCATTTCTGAGTTTTTTCGTTGACACATTTAATCCATTGATAATTTTTCTAATCATGACAATTTGTCAAGATCTTCTACACTAATAAATATTGTATTTCGCTCAGTCAACCATGCAACAAGAACATATTAGGTTGGTCCGAAATTATTGGCCATATGTTAATGCCAGTTGTTTTTTTTTTGATTTTGTTGATTATTCTTGATGGCTTTGATATCATTTGGAAGTTCGTGATCTCCCTAGCATTTTTATATTCAGTACATGGTATTTATATCATTATGGAACTCACAACGATGCAACAACACTGCTCCGGACTACTTCTCGGTCGACTATTTACGGTCGGTCGGCTCTTTGCTTGTGACTCGAGCCTTAAAGGCACGGGTCGCGATCAAATCTTCGACAGTCTTTTTTTCGAATGAAGTAGCAGAACCCCTAGACATAGGGTTGATGATACTGTCGCGACTTGGTAGTGCGCAACAAAGAGCTAATGCCTTCGCTTGACCGCTGCGACCGCTGCCATTCTCAGCTGTCGTTGGCATAAAGGGCGTCTGCGCCCTCTCCCATACAACATGCTCTCTCGCATCTTCTCTCTCTTCTCTTAGCGTTGCGTCTCTCCTTGGTCGACCTCATAAGACAAATTTCAGGGTTTTTCTATGCCTGCTTGTTTTGTGTTTCACTAACGTTACCTCCTGCGCACATTCTTAGTCCTAATTTTCGAACAAAATAGTAAAACTACATTCTCAGGCCACTGTGCTTTAAGTGGTCGGAATTATACTCGGGGAATGTCCTGAACAGTTCTACGACATACCGTACTGTCCTCATCGACATTTTATGATTAGCGGACTAGGTTCACATCAGCGGTCGTTTACCCTATTACTTTAGTAAACTCTGGCAACATTAATAATCTTTTCTGCTGCTCTCGTGCAAACTTCGTAGTGAAGTAGGTGTGCAAGTGTTATAATGCTAATGCCTGAGATATTGTGGCCTTTTCACTGACATTAAAACCATCGAACTTAATCAACAAAATTAGGAAAAGCAATCAGCGAAAAGAAACGGCGGATAATCTCAGATCAACTTGATATGTTTCTCATTCATTCTGTCATGGGAATGTCACGGCGTTCCCATCTCGGAAATATTTTCCGTGAAATTAATGAAAACCGTAACAGTCATATTGTTTTTTGGATATACAACTCCCTTGACGAACTTTGTCATAGCCTGGGCTTTCCTGATCCGCCACGTGCTATGCCTCAAGCTCAAGAGGTTTCAATAGTGCATTTAATGTGTTCAATTACTATGGGATACCTTTGAAAAGAGTAGCGCTAATTCTGAAGTATTGGAAAATACACCGCTTCACATTTTGACAGAATTTGCTAGATAAAGCACATTTAATCCATACAAGCAGAGTGAATTCCAGGAGTTAAGCACTGGTTACCTTTGCTTGAAAGAACCTGCTGAGCAATGGTTATTCGCAAACGCCCCCCCCAGTAGTGGCCCTACCCAGCATGGTGCCTGCCGGTCTCGCTGTCGGCCCATGCTCTTCCTTGTGTTCTCTCTCCCAGACGCTTAGCGTTTTTCCAACGTCGCAATGTCCCTGTCATAAAAATATTCCTTTAATTTCAGCGTTCTCGTAGGTTCCTTTTGCTGTGCTCTCCCACTCTGATTTTTTCCCTCTCCGCGACTAACATTATCTCTTATTTTGCTGTCGGCTTCTTAGACTTCCACGCAGCGTAGAGGGAAAAAGGGTTTCATCCAGTAAGGGGGGCATGTGATGTGACAGTTCTTGTCGGCTACAGAAAATCCAATTTTGCGAAGGGAGATCCCCGGCTCCCCCACTTTCTTCACGATTTGGGGCGCGGCCGCGGCAAACCGCGGCCGAGTCGATAGTGCCCGCGAACTGTGTGGGTAAATTTGAAAACGCATCACCACCACAGTTCGCGGGCACTATCGACTCGTCCGCGCTCGCCGCGGCCGCGCCCCAAATCGTGAAGAAAGTGGGGGAGCCGAAACCCCGGGGGCGGTGATCGTGGCTTACGCCTTCACATCCACTTCCGTGGGGAGCTTCCCTCCGCTGAAAAAAAGGTTTTTTCATCTTCAAATGGTATGTTCCAGCGTGCGTGTCGCGGGCCACTCTCCCCCCCTTACTGCAGATGATACCGCACAAAAATTTGTTTTTTTTTTCTGACGGTTTCTTTTTCTTTTTCCACTGCGGTCCACTTTTTATCCCTGGTTTCACATTTTATTGGGATTATCACATGAATTCGACCCCTGGACCTTGCCTTCAACTACTCCACGATGATCTCGCATCCTTCCTTTCCTTCTTATCATTGGAGAAAAAAGTAGGGCTGTGTGGCCGTGTGCTGTTTCCCAAGCATACAACCAGCCTTCGAGCCACGGCGCGACAGTCGTGTTCTCATACCTACCCAGTAACTTACCCGACTGGCATCTGCCTGATCATCCGCTTTGAACTTTCAGATAATTTTCCATCTCTACTTGATTTTTTTTCAAACGCCTTCGCTCCTGTCCTCCCTCATCACCTCGGAGTGCGATTTGCTGCCGAGACACAGAGGTTGGAGCTCTTATTATTGCCAGCTGCGTTTTGGTTCTCTTTATTTGTATGTTCCCGAAGGAATTCGTTATCCTTAAGCTCAGGACGTACATCCGAATGCATGCTTCTGTTGACCGATTAGCTGATTTCCGAATGTGGCGGTTGCTAAAAATCATTTCTAATGCCCAGATAAGATGATTTACGCCAAGGTTGACCACTGTCTTCAAAGAAAGCTAAGCTTTCTGGCCAGTTCTCTGCCAAAATGTTATCAAATTTGAAAGATTGCGTGGCCGGCCGGCCAAAGAATTTCACTCATCACGTTCCTACAAGCTCACTTTTTTGAATGCTCGCTTGCGGCAGCGTTTATACTCGCTGAGCAGATCCTGCTCCAAGCCCAACCCCCCTTTGGAGCAATCGCACTTGCATACAGCCCATAGGAGCTTCTTTTGGCGACTTCTTGCTGACAACAATCTGCTATCACAAAGACATAGCGCGCAGTTTAGTCGTCGCCACGTCATTTTGTATTAAAGAATGCGGGTTTTTGACAAATTTAGCTGATCTCCTTTTAAACCCCCGTTTTCCTTCATTATCCAGCCTTTTGCTCACTAAACATCGGCTGAAAGTACAGGGTCCTTTGTCCTATCTGTGCATTCTCTCAGCATCCTCCATCGCTCACATTTGCCTCATGTGACAATGTTTTTCTTCGCTTCGATTTCAGTATTCTGTTTCTTTTTTCGCTAGCTAGGTCTAAATAATCCATTTTCAATGACCAAACGATTGGGTTAATTTTGCTCTGTCGACACGAATAGCCGTTATTGGCTGGCGCTTGTGTTTCGCAATACTTTATAAAAAACGCAATAGGAAGGATGTGCTCTTCGAATTCGATGTCGAAGTTTCTCTGTGCCGATGGAGCGCTGTATTTTTAATGCAGAAATATCCACGGGTGAGTTTGCTTTCCAAATCTCCACAGTTTCGCCTTTTGCTTTATTTGAATGGATTCCTGCGGAAGCCATCTGTCCCATGGCTGTGGAAGATGCTCATGTGTCCGCTCATTTCATTGCTTTGTGTTGGATTTTTGTGGCCCTGTGAAGGGTTTGTGGCCTTTGCTATTGAATTTGAGGCCTTTGTTCACTATTCATTCCTTATCGATTTCGCAAAATTCGACTTCACTTTTTGTGAGTAGATATGGGAGGGCGTGGTTAGTATTTTAATACAGTCAGCTGAAACACTATTTCTGCGTCATTGACGAAAAGCGTGAGGGTGTATGTTACCGCGTTTGAGGATAGTCGCAATGTATGATTGGCTTGATGGTTAGTGTTTCTGTGTTGATATGTGAAGGTGTTAAGTGGACAGCGAAGTAATACAATGATGTTAGAAGAAAATCATCGATTCCTTGCTCTGAAAGGACAGGTTTTACCGGATGTTATCGGATTCGGGTGGTTATTGCCTGAGACACGGAACAGCATTTGAAGTCTTCACTTCTGTTTTTCGTTCCTGTGTATTCAATTTCACTTTTTGATCATTTTATTGATTGTTAATTATGAGATTACCTTTAATAAAATCCGTGAGTCGGTGCAACTCGCTCGATCACGATTTTTCGCTCGTCCTACCCTCACATTAGTATATTTTACAAAATCGCGTATCTTATGAGATGTATGCATTTGGGAAGAAACTATATGTGTGACCGCGGCTGTTTAATAGAATGGCACAAATCCTGGAGATCTCATCAGTAGCGCTTGAATCTGATGCATTCAAAGGCAATGTTCGTTAAGGCACAGGCCAGAGGTAGGGTAGATGATATTTTTTGGGGAGAGGATAGAGGCGCTTACGCAGGTTGTACGTGTCCCGTTCTTCTGCCGCGAAAGGGCATAGGAAGGCGCTAGGCCCCTTCAGAGATTGCTGCAGCCGCTTCAATTCGTTGTTATCTGCAGCGTTCTATGGCGCTCTCTCATCAGTTGTGCTCTCGTCTACTTGTCTCTTCGGTCAATGGCGTAAGATTTAATTTGTCGTTAACACATCCAATCACAAATACTATTGGCCCTTCGTTTAGCGTTTCGACGGATTCCTTTTCTTTATTGGGGGGACCTTCGATCCTGCTCCTTTATTGGTTTGGTGTGTGTAGGAACTTACACTAGTGCGACAGGAGGGTGTTTTTTAAGCATTGTTCTACGTATGTTTTGGTGATTGCGGAGTTCGTGGACGCAATCGACTTTACTCGAAATGCCTGTCGGCGGAGATTGTGGCATCAGCCCCATGTCTGAGAGGAATAATATCAGGTTAACAGATTGAAGAGTTACGCGGAGCAGTCTAGGCTGAGCTTTATATACTCAGACCTCTTGTAAGATCAGATGCGGTGGTATGATGAGTCATCTATGATACGATGAGATCCGTGAAGAAGGTTACTTTCTGTGTCTTTAGAGCATCTCGGAAATTATTGCCTGTATGACGTCCATCAACGGTGCATCGTGTGCGCTGAAAGTGGTCTGGTGATTTGCGTTGAGAATATGTGTTTGTTTTTATGTCCTGTCCCTCCCCTCCCCTATTGCCGTTCCCTCACCATTATAAGGAAAGTGGTCACCATTTTACCACGTTTTTCAGTGCCAGCTAGCATCACCACCCGTCTTTTCGAGTTTGAAGTCAAAAAAGAGCTTTTGCTTTGGGGTGGGGTTGTAAAATGTGGACATTGGGCGAACGCTGCCGCTGGCTTCTTACAGTTTTTTTTTTGTCCTAGTTAGTTGGAAGTAGGGTTTGGAATTCAACTGCTAACTAATAATGGGCATTTGTGAAATGTCGAACAGCTGTATAGCCCAGATACAGCATGCGAAGAGAGCATTGATTGTTGGTGAATTGATGACATCCGTCGGGAGTCAACAGTTGCGGTGCTGAGCCATGGTAGTTTAATTCGGATGCCTCTTCATTTCGAATTTTTCGTGAAATTCATTTTTGGGGTACTAGTTATGCATGTCAAGGTACTCGAACGTTCATCTTTAATCGGAAGCAATTTGAACCGTTGAGCTATCATGGGGCGGGGGGACTTTGGTTCTAATCCAGTGATCATCGTCTTGCATTCTCATCAAGTGTAAGCTTCGGGTAAATTATCTTGAATTGCTGGAGCGGAGATACTCTAGTAGAGGGAACGGTCTCGTCATTCTGTGCACTCTGGATCGCAGGCGATGAGTTAATATTAAGATAGTAAGAGGTCAAGAGAAGAGTTTACTTTCATTAGTGTATAGCTGATCGACAGGATTGAATTTTCAGAAAATGCTCGATTTTGATACTCAGGAATTCGAAAGGTAGTAATTTCTGGAATACTTTCGGGATGCGCCACGCTTGTTGCACGTGTTAGCTTCGAGCAACATTCGTATTTGTTCATCCCTTCACAACTTTATTGCATTCACTTGCAGCTGCGGGACAAGGGCGTTTTGATGTTGCACGTGGCGAAGACGGATATGCGAAGTTCAAGAAGGAGGGGGGTGACATGAAGGGCATTTTATGCATGCGATGTACCGTCTATTGCATGGATAAGTGTTGAGAATCGTCATATGGGAACTTATCAAAAGTTAATCATTGCCAAATATGACCGTCTGCTCGACAACGGCGGGTGGATTATGTCACGATTGAGGATTTACCAGAAAGTATGTCCTTGAGGTATCATTGCAATTATCCGGTTGGAACATGTTTGGATATGAAGTAACCTGGTGTTCAACCGTAGAGTAGGTCCATTTAGTGGACCCAAATGCGCGTCGTACGTCGCTTTAGGACTTTATGGTGCATTGATGCTCAAACGACACATCCACGTACGCCACCATTGGATGGTTTTTGGTGTCCTTGCGTCTCGTCGTTGTCTTCGTCGCTCCAGGTTGCATATTTCATGGAGCCGTCATCTCCCAAAAATTGCGTTTGTGCATACTTCGCGCGTCTACAGTAATCCAAATTTGCAGTGGCACTGAGTACGTTCAAGTGTGGTGCGAAATTTGGAAGAGAAATGGTTTTTGCATTGGTTTTGCCTTTCCCTCACTGCAAATTCCGAATACAAGGAGGCGGACATATGAGATGAGGCATCATGCCTTCTTTTCTGCATATTAATACGAGAGACCATATCTTTCTTATATCACACAGTGTTTTCAGTGTATTATTTCCTGTTTTTCTTCTGATAAGTGTCAGGAGTGTCGAGTGCAGGAGGCTCGGCCGAGGAAGGGTACCTCAATCCTCCGTCTCCACTTCGTCGATGACGCAGTCCACATGGCAAGAATGGCCGATGTCAGACTTTGCGATTGGAGCAGAGATTTTGCACCAATCGCAAAGTCTGCATCGGCCAATAGGGGGATGCATCTAGTGTGCAGAAATTTGGAGACCGATCCCTGGCAGAGCCTCGCTGCATTTGCTCGAGAAGGTGGAGGAACTGAAGTTGGCGGGTTCTTTCGAGGTTATACTGGCTGTTGAAGACATGCTTCTTACTCACTGCATCCTTCTTTTCATAATTTTAATGCGCACCCAAATGAAGTGGTGGTGTTTCGATTCTCGTAAAAGTTTCGCCCTCCCCCTTGCCCTCCTCCCATAACCGATCATTTTATGGGTACAGGAGTCCACCGTATTTCCCCGAAAATCTCATCCGTGTGGTGATAGTGAAGGAATGCTTTCCACAGTCCTTATCGGTAAAGAAATTTTTCGCGGCAGCCTGTCGTCAGCTTTTCTCAAGCGTTCGTCAGTTTGATTGGTTGAGAAATGCCGTCCGAGAGGAAAGAAGTGCTGTGTTGATGTCGGCCATGACAGGAAACTGCCAGTGGGTGGACTGCAAAATTAGCTGCAAACTAGTCAAAAGGGGATTTTTGCTTCAGGGCGGCGCTGCTCATGTTGAGGAAGGGATTCTTTAGTTTATTTCAGCAGTATCTTTCAAGCAATGAACCGCTAGCGACATCGCACTGCTTAGTTCCCTTTCCATTGCTTACAGGTGGTGCCAACTTTCACAATTCGATTCGAAGGAGTTGTCGATGAAAAGGCTCCCGAAAACACATGTGCCTTATGCAAACGTAATAAACTTATACTTATACTTAAAAGAAGCTCAGCTAGCGGCCCTTCCCGAATTCTATGCAGTAGTCGATTGGGCGAACGTAGACGTTGAACACAGGGAATGGGGAAGCGCCTTTTTTAGAAGCACAGCGGTAACCGTTTTTGAACCCCTCTCTTGATTGTGTCAGTGCTACTTAAAGGTCAGCTTGCTTCTGTGGGGCAGCGCCTCGCGTTAGATTTGATGAGAAAGATATCCAATGAATGGTCGAGGCGTTCCCAAGGACATTATAGCAGACGCTATCGCAGCAGAAGCCGCACTATCAGCGGCGCTAATAGGAAATTGAACAGGCATGCAAAAGCTTATCAAGTGTCCCATTCCGCCTTCGCTGGAGACGTGCGAGGGATCGTAGCGGCACCGTTCTTGATATGATACCGTTTATCATTGTCTTACGACTTTTATTCTATAAAAGCTTTATTCACGCTTCCATCTTCTTCTGTCGTATCTCTTATGGGTCAACTTGCTCAAACGATATCTGATCATAGCTGTAAGCTTTCCAAAGGTCATAGGAAACTCACCTACTCATCTAGTGGAAAAACAGAAGTCGACATCTCTAACAAGGGAGGTCTTTCAGGGCAAGGTGCGCTTTTTCAAAACGGTTTTGTGCATATTGTAGGGATGCATGTAGGGAACGCAAAACCATGTTTCATTTTCGCTGAACGGTTTTAGCAGTACCAAAAAAGAAGCATAAGGTACTGTTAATGGTTCGATCCCCCGTGGCGACTAAATTTTGCATTTGGGTTGGCGCCTTCGAATTGGTGCCAAATCGTGCCAAATGTCACAATCAGGTGTCACATTCATCGTCAGGACTCCTTTTGAAGCCAAACAAAGTGGCCGCCAACCAATTAATTGCAAAATTGTCAAGGGCCGCTGACCGCTGTGGTCACAGAGATCCCTCTGCGACGTAGCATGGTCCCCTCCGACCGCGCTATTGATGCGGCACGCCCACCGACTGGCTACTCACTCCGTAGGTCTCTAGCGCGTGTAATTACTTCAGCAGACGAGAGTGTTGACGTTGAAGAGGGCAGCACGATGAGAGTCGCATCAATGCGAAATCAATGGGCAAGGAAGGGGTCCATTTTTCGGGTTCTAGGCCGTTTCTGGTTTTTCTTCATCCTGGCACCACTGACCACTTCCACCTCAATTCTGATGGGCTGCCTTCTGATCGTGATCTCCATCTTTGAATGTTTCATGTGTGGTCACTAGTTGACCCCACATATTTCCATGCACGAAAATTCAATTCCGAAATCTTTGGAGACCACACTTGTGAACCAGTCAGAGACATGGGTGGAGAGGGAGTGCACGGAACAAAGTAGGTAGTGGGGGGACGTATTAGGTTACAGTTAGTTAGGAGTTGTCTCTAATCCACTCCTAAATTTGGAGAGCAGAGACAAAACTTTTTAGCACATTGGATTAACATGCACTTGAAGACGGAAATCCTTTAGCCATGGGTGAGGCTGCCAAAAAGATTTTCCAGTGACGCCGCCCTACGAAACAAATAGATGTAGGCGCTGCCAGCATTTGTGACAGTTTTTCGATACGAATGAACGAGTTATATTTTTTTTTAGTTTTGCGTACTGTTCACTGAAGACCACTGCATTTTTTTGTCTTCTTTTCGTTCTCATCGTTAATTATCTGCTCAAACCACCGATTTATAATGGAAGTAGATCCATACGGATTCCATGCGCGATTACTCTGAAAGGAGGAGAATCCACTCTTTTGGATTGTTCGTTTCACTTTCCTTTTCAGCATCGCATCATTTGGCATCGCTTTTCTCATACTTCGTCATCTAATTACCTCAGCTGCTGCCTTTAGCGATGTCATCAGAATGAACTTGTTGTAAATTTGGATAATAGGTTACTTGTCCCCTTTATGGAATCCTCCCTTCACTTCTTGCAGGCTTTGGCTGCAAACAATTGTCTGTCTTTACAGCTAAGTTTCCGGCATCAACAAGAAGGGATATGAGGTCTCTGCTCAAGTGACTGTGGCGTATTTTGTGATCAAGTTTTTGTGGGGTTGCAACTCTGCCACCAACCTGCTGCTCCCCCAGGTGGCCCAGCCATTGTTTTTTATC
>MU883385.1:0-19023 GCA_036418205.1 Ostertagia ostertagi | reverse complement strand
AGTCTTTAGAGTGTCTGGCTGGGTTTTCACATCAATTTTTTTCATTTTGGGTGTACGAAAGTCGACAAGGGGAGACCTAGTTTCTGCATCTGATAATTATCCTGGTGGTAACTGTAACTTTCGAGTCCCCGAATTTTCCATCTGTGGTGGTTCCAAACTTATTGAAGAGTTGAACTGTTGCTCATAAGAGCTTCCCTGATACGTTAGACTGCCGCTAGATGTAACGTGCCAGAGCCCCTAGTGAGTTCAATTTGAGGACTGACGTAAAGTGAAGTAGTTATTTCACTAGTTTTGAGAACTGCATGAAATTTGGTTTCATTAGGAAGAAGACATTGTACCCTTCACATAGTGCACAGAAAACGAGATGAAAATGGAGCGATACGGAAAAAAGTGGATATGACTGCGCGCGCACGCGGTCCTCATAATTTTGGACCACCCTGTATGCATAGTAAAAGATGACAAGGAAGGCCGGCGTGAAAACTAATCAAAAGGGTAGTTATCACAATGCTTTGTAGGTTTCGCCGCCAAAAAAGGATAATGAAAATAAACGTTCGTGGCTCCCAAATAAAATATCGACATAATTTTTGAAGTGAATAATCCAAGAAAAAAATAGTCGTCTCTGGGCGCAGAAACAGAGAAACGCCCGTAGGCGCGGAAAAAAGAAACGTCAGAGGAAGGCATGGAACCCATAATCCACATTTATAAAATCAACAGAAAGGTAATATTCAAACTGGATAAGTCAAACGGATTGAGCTGAATAGGGAAATTACTAATGAACGGAGCATCAAAAAATACTCAATTGGGTCTCTCTCAAAGTAAAGTGTCACCCAGCCGAGTTCCAGTGGAAGAGGAAGTTTTTAAGCAAGCACAAAAATAACTTCTGATGAAGGATAGGGTTCGCTTCGCCTCTCACGCTCTCTTGCACCACAGCAACCACCTACCCAGAAGCATCTTCATTGATCAAGGATGACCATGTGTAAGGAAGTCGTGCATCTTGTAGTCGTCGGATTGGGAAGGACACGAAGAGTTCGAAGACAACGCTAGTGAGTCGTAAATGTCGGCCACAAGTCATGTGCGGATCTATGCGATGACAGAGCTTATTTATTACTTATATCAAAAACAAAGCTTCATAATCGATAAATTTTTTGTAGACACAGATAATAATATTAATGATAATGAAGTCCTTACCATAACCAGTACATAGTTCTCTTTTGAGCAGTTCTGATATGTTATGTTGGGATAATTCCAGTTTTAATCGAGTATTAAACTTCAAGGTTTCTGCATAAGGCCTGGAACCACATTTTAATGGATTACTAGTCTATGGGTAAGTTTAGTACAATCAAAGTTGAACTTGTCAGTATTGCAGTTCATAAAAATTACAAAATTATAGGACACCCTCCAAAAACATGAATATCTCGGCTTCTAAGAATCGTCACTCATCGCAACCTGTAAATCGTAACCTTATTTATAAAACCCACACTAATGAGTCACCAGTTTTCCGATTGGTCTCCCGTATTCTTGTACAAATTGGTTTTCGAGCCGGTGCAAAATCACCCTCCTTCGGAACCTCAAAAATACAGGAACACGCCAAATCTTATGGCTGCAGTATTTTTAAGGGAACCACTTAGAATGGCACCATCCATACGACGAAATCTGCACTGCAAGTTATACATATATAAATCACTGGTGCTCTGGGGCAATCTACTTCAAAACTTCGAACTGTGTTGTCTTGTGAGTAATTATCGTCGTAAGGCACATACGCTAACAAAGGTATCCAATTGAGTATCGACAAACTGTGACGCGCGAATCTCTTGCTGGCCATCTCTTCATTATATAAACCGCAACCTTGGCGTATCGATTTATGTGTGTATGTATGTGTGTAAGTTTTGTTTGTCTGTCCGCCTCGGAATGAAGTGAGTGATAAGGCACTTGATAGAAGAACAAGCCATCTAACCAACTCTGATGCTTGCTACGTCAAAGTATTGCAATGGCAATAAATGACTGTGACCACACCCCAAACGCTATATGTAAACCACAATGTACCGTCACTTTGGGTCATTCTCACAAGACGGCTTAGCGTGGCAGCTGGAGAGCAATGGAGGGAACAGGGGCGGATAAGTGGAGGAGAAGGAACGCAAGCTCATGCAGTTAAGGGAGGCTCTGGCGGTTGCCGAGGACCAGTCTGGCTCTATTGAAGTGCCTTTGTTCAAACCACTGGCTGAAATCGAGCCCTCGCATGACAAGGTAATCACTCGTTGAAAAGGTAGTCTCCTAGGCGAATCTGGATAAGAAAAAAGAGCATTGGGTTTTGTGCCCTTTCCTGCGCCTAATAAACTCACTCCAGCGGCGAAAAACTTCAAGATTAGGACTCAGGATGGGATCACGCATATCACATCTTCAAGCAAACCATTCGAACCATCGAAGGTAAACTTTTGTTACCAAGGAATTCTTCTTATAGATTATAAAGCGACTAACTTTGTTGTCGTTTGTATGTAGTTGTGTGTGTAACGATGTTACCTATGTTACTGTTGTCTGTCCGTCACTCAAAATGAGTGGTGAGAAAGGAAGACTTATCGGATGACCAAACCGCTTAACAATCCGGTAGCAGGTGAAACTCCAGTTCGGGGGGGCCACTCCATTTTTTCTCCAATACTCAAGATAAGGATTAGAGGGCTCACGACACGTAATCGACTCATTTAAAGTAGACTTCTGATAATATTGGTGTAATGGGTGAGAAACCCTGAAACGTTTTCACATTTCCGCCTGCCATGACCCAAGGGAACGGTCCTGGACCAGGAGAAAGGACACCTCCGCAAAGGGCTAAGGGTGCAGGAGCTCCAGGGTGGATCACCTGTGCAGAAAAGTGGATGGGATGTGGGCAGGTAGTGTGGAATGTAGGACATCCACCGGTCCTTATCAAAAGTACGCTCGAAATGAGTCGTTTCACTTATTATCTTATCCGTTCGATAGCCCAAAGAACTGCTCTCTAGTACTACGGATAAGATAGCAATGGAGTGGCCCCTCGAACTGTGACGTCTGCTAATATCGGGTAGCTTACAGGATTTGAGATATCAATGTTTTGTAGCAGGATAGTTGTGATAACACTCTTAGGGCTATATAAACACCTGCTTAGCACACTTCCGTTCATTCCACATGGTGCTGCAGTGGCAGCTGGAGGGCAGTGGAGAGAGGAATGTGGTGGGTGAGTGGTGATGTGATGTGTCCGGTATTGTGCGATGAGGTTGCTCGCCAAGACTCTTCTACGAGTTGCCACGCGGAATTGAACCTCTGAAGTGCTACAGTGCACGGCTTAGTCTAAATATTTATTAATCTAACCGAACACTAACGAGTAAATCTGCCGTCCGAATATTGGATGTTGATATTGGTTGCCGCCGGATATTGATTGTATTGATCGAAGCCGGATATTGGGTATTGGAGGTGAAGTGCCGGAGATGACCAGATGGAGGTCGGAAGACGGATGAGCCACTATGGCAATGAGCCCCGACTGAGGAAAGCTCCCGCTATTTATACCCCTCGACCGGGATCGCTGGGATCGATATGTGTCTGAAAGAATGCGGAGTTAATTGAAGTTTCACGTAAACAATGCTGGTATGTTGCAAAATATGCGCTCTTCGCGTACTACGATGAGTCACTACCACTTATCGGCGGTCAGTGAGGCCACGCCTCCCATCTCGCTCGGCTCGGCGGCATCAAAGAACGATCAATGGTACTGTCGACGATGCGGTCGGTGAGGCCCAGCCTCCCATCTCGCTCCGCTCGGTGACATCAAAGAACGATCAGTGGCACTGTCGAAGCTGCGGTCGATGAGGCCACGCCTTCCATCTCGGCTGGTTAGCGGCATCAAAGAGCAATCAGTAGTACAGTTGCATCTGCATAACGAAACAAAACAACAAACAATAACATTGCAAATATTGTAGCCGTTGCTACAGGAAGGGAGGATGAGGAAGGGAAGCGAAAAATCTACCGTCATATCATGATTGTGTCCCTTCTACTGTATGAAACACCATTGTGTTGCATACGCGTCACTTCCAGGAGGTGTTGGTGTCACAGGAGGAAGGGACCATAGCGGAGGATAGAAAGCTTGCGCAGGAAAGGAAGGTCCCGGCGGTTGACGGGGGACTAATCTGGTATAATAAAATATATTCCGAATGAAAATTAGCTCAACAAATTCCCTGTGACAGTCTTGTCGTTGAATTTCTCTTCTCCGTTTTTGACAAAGACGCCGAACGAGCACGTTAGACCCTGCGCTAGTCGGCTATATCTGTGATTTTGCTAGAGGAACCCAGTTCTATGTTTTCTTTCTGTCGTAGAGCTGACACATGCTGAGCGTGAAAGGTGGTTATGTTCGATGTTGGCTTCGAGATAATTTACCAATCACTAAGAAGATTTTGTGATTGTCTTGGTACTGTCTTGTTCCTATCTGTATTGAGAATTTGAAATACCAGCCGCTGCTTTCCCTAAGCTCTCAAAGATGGCTTGGATGCTTGTGGTAGAGCCATCAGGCGTGCGTTAAAACAACGTCTGACTTTCACTTGCGGTGGGGAGCTAATTTGAAGGACGTAATTCCTAGCAGAAATGTCGCACGCTGATAAGTGCTACTGTCTTTGCCGGTTGGATAAAAAATCCAACAGTAAGGAGAATTCTGAGGGATGTCCCATGTCTTTGCACAAGCTCCAAATTGAATAAATTTGTCCGCAAATGTGGATACTAATCGGATTACCTGGTATATTGTGAGCATATCTTGTGAGTTTTTTTACAGAAGCTAAATTGAGTTTATAGGTAGCGATGAACGACCTTTTCTAGAAGTCGATTCATGTTTTTGGAGGGTGTCCTATGATTTTGCACCGCGCTGTACAAGTTGGGGCGCTGGTGTTGTCGAGTGGGGCATCCTTCTGCGACCTAGGTCTAGGAATAAGGAAGAATCTTCGGAACTGCTCAAGCACAACTTCTCCTAGTACATCTCTAAGGCTTAGTTCTAGGAGGGACAGCAGCGGTCGTGGTTTTGGCTGTATAGGCTCTCTGTGTGATAAAGCCCGCGCTAAGATCGAAGAATAACCTTTTAAAGACTGACTTGGCGTATAGCAAGTATAGTCGTTAAATTTCGTCACAACACGACCACGCGATAAGATACCAAATTTATTATACCGCAATCGCCACCATATAAGGTACCTCAAACTTGGGTAATTAAACGAGAAAGTAGATGTCCAGATAAAATATGAAGCGTAAAATATGTATGGAACGACGGTCGGACCAGTGTCAGGCTCGGGCGCTTATATACGGAGTTCGCAGGTGGTGGTTCTCCAGCATTCCAAGGAAAAGCCCAGATGTTCGGTCCTTTTCGAAGTTCTTCCGACGTCCATAAGGCTTTTCTGTGTCAAAGAAAATTACAGCTGTTCCATGATGAATGATGACTAACATATATACTATGCACTTTTTCATCGCCTTACCCAAATCTTGCAACTCGCGGATCGCCGCGATATTCCCGGCCACCACATGCTTGCTGGAATTGAATCACACGTCCACTCCGCGTCTTCGTAGTTTCCTTTCCAATCTGAGAACACAGCCGAGGGCGTCACTGTAACGTCGCTGTAATAGCTCCAGCTCATCGTTGATACGTACGCTCTTTTCTGGCAGGGTACACAGCGCAGAATTGTGCCCACTACGTCCACAGTGGTAGCATCTCGTGTTGCGTTTCAAGCATCGTCGTCCTCCTGGACAGTCGTAGTCGAGGCACATAGTGCATAGGTGTGCTAGATTTACGCGTTCTTTCCGTTCTCCCGTGAACCTGTACACTAAGCAAGAATCAGAATAATGATCCCCTCTTCGTCCGCAAAAGGCGCACGGCATGAAGCGTTCGTTAGGGTTCTGGATTATTCCGTCGAATTTTCTTGTTTCACACCGTTCCCTGTTTTCTAGCTCGTTGATCATCATTCGGAAGTCTAGCATTGCTTGTCTTGCTTGTCGCAGTTGCTGCCGCAAGTCGGCTATCTCGTCACGAACTTGCTGGACTGGTCGTCGAGGTCCAACGTCCTGCGCATCATTGCGTATTTCGCCTTCTTCTCCGTCGGGGCCATTCCCTTGCTCTTCGTTGCGAATTTCGGCGTCCCTTTCGTAGTCGAATCCTTGCTCTTCATTACCACCTTCGGCGTCACTTTGGTTGTCAGAACCTTGCTCTCCATTACCAGCTTCGGCGTCACTTTGGTTGTCAAAACCTCGCTCTCCATTACGGACTTCGGCGTCACCTTCGTTGTGAAGATCTTGCTCTTCATTAGAAACTTCGGTGTCACTTTCGTTGTCCATTTGCGCCTCCTCATCGATCATCACGAGGTCATTCTCCATTGGTGGCTCTTCATCAAATTCATTCAGCTGCTCCATAAATTGCTCGTTATTCCGGATCACCTCGGATTCGTCCACTTGGTTGTAGATCTGTTGTTTCATCGCTCCCATTCTATCAGTGTCGTCGTCGACGCGGTGTTCCGCTGATTCCGAGGCAGCGGAATGAGTGATGAAGTTAGAGATAAGACATCGTAGCGATTCCAACTCCGCAAGTACTTGAGCACGAAAGTGTCGGTCTTCTTGAAGATCCTCTTGCCTGAGTGTATCACCATATTCGCGTAAGTTGGCGCATTGATCCTCCAGGATGCCAAGCTTGTCGAGTATAGCTTGCTCCAGCTGCTTGTTGTTGACGAGCAATGGTTTTCCGTCATCGTCTTCTTGTTGTCTGTTGATCATCATTCTCCATACTTCAGGTTCGACCTTGTGCGTTGCAATTAGAAGGCTTGGAAGAGCCCAGAGAGTAGCGAGTTGTGATCGTACGAGATAAAGCTCGAGCCTGACCCTATTGACCGTCTCTACTAATAACCGATATAAAGCGTAACGTTCCTGTCGTGAATCTTGCGAGGTCCTCATCGAGCGTATCCACAATCCTAGGTTGTCGACGGATTTTGACGAGACCCAAAATTGTCTACACGTTCGGATAATTCTTGCATAGAGGTCTTCCGGTTCCGGTAGAGGCGGAAGGGCCCTAAGGAGGGCGTCATAATCGGCTTGTAGGCGTTGCGTATTTTGATCCTCCATGCTCTGAACCACGGAATGTTACCATTATCGATTGAAGCTGAGGAAGTGCTGCTCTTCATAATCATAGCGTACAATTGTATAGATATCTCTAAGCGTCTAGGCGTCTAAAAGCAGGTTACACTACCGTGAGTAGGCCATTTGCCATCTTCCGCATTAGAAAATCTTTTCATGCGTGATGGGCAATATGGTGTTTTTCCTCCGCGCTAGAGTTCGGACCCTTCGTAGGAGTGCTCTCAAGGGACAGCATAAAAGCGTACAGACGATGTTAAGCGCAAGCCGACCCAAGCGAAGTCCTACTGTTGGCAGATAGAGGTATGATAGCACCAGAGCCACGGCCAAAATTATCATGCTCAGAAGTAGCGTTTTGTACCATTCTAAGACTACGTCGATGATGTGGCTCATATCCGGCCATTGGAAGGTGTTGAAGGTGGTACTATTTCCCTCGAGTAGATTCGCAAAAACCATTGAAATTTTCCCAGTATACTTCAGGACTCCGGCGACCACAAAGTAATTAGTGTTGGATCCACATGATATCGAACAGTTAAGGAATTGTCGCGCAGAATCGAAGTTAAACTGCAGCAAGGATTCTGTTGCGTTCGGTGAACATGGTATGACAAACGACTCTTGGCCGCAAATGACTTCCCCTAACGTGCTCCTATCGGATTTGCATCGTACCGCTGCCTGTGCTCCTTTTGAGCAACGGTAACATCCGTTGAGGTCTGCGTCCTCTACCGAGCAATGATCGTTGTGGACCATTATCGCAACCGCATCCAAGGTAGACTGGAAGTTTATCGTCACATCAGCCGACACCATATCTGGTATTTTGGCGGTAACCGTATTATCCTTACTTGTTGATAGTTCCCAGACCGGGGATCTTATTGGAAACTTGGCGTCGAGATGGTCAAATTCTTTCTCCACATCTACAGTGGAGCATTCGCATTTGACTTTGTTCTCGGCGGGTTCGCATCGGCAGTCCTCAGCGACCGAGCAAGTCATGTTTGCAGCGTCTTCCCGCGAAGCGCAGATAAGATTTGGCGTTTCACTTTTATGCCAAATCGACGTCTCCTGGCCGTTGGATATGAAATGGCTGTGGAGTAGTGGTGTAGGTGGAAGGCTCACTGAGGTCATGGTGAGACGCAATGAAGAGAGCTGCACGGGTACATTTGGTTTTACCAGAAGCTCGTATTGTTGCTTCCCCCCTTCATGATGAAAGTCTTCCATTGTGAGCAACAACTTAACTTGTTGCGACCAGCGTATGCATCGGAATACTTCATATATCCTGGCTGCTGTGGGGACAGCGTAAACCCTGTAGAAGAGGCAGCCTGAACTGGGGTACCAACAGCCGCAGCCTAACCATCCGCACGACTCGAGACATCCCGTGCGTCCCGGGTACCGATTGGCCTTTTCTAATTCGCGGACCAAGGTAGAGCTGTTGATATTCGCACATTTTTCTTCGATGCAGGATCCCGTGCGAGCGCAGCGTTTACTGTCCAACACCTTGAGGACCGCAGGGCGTGTAAAGTATAGCGTTTCCTTTTCGCAATTGAGGTAGAGACCTTTCCATCGTACCCTTATGTTGGAAATGAGCGAAGAATTGTACAGTATGCGCAAGCAAGCTTCTTGCTTGAAGGCATTGAGTTTCAGAAGTTCAGTAGTAGTTATATTACATGTTTGTCCTTCCCTCGACGCTGAGCAGACAGTTAATTGATGTTCAAACGCGTCAACTAGCTGACACGCCCTCACCCCTCCAGGTGAAGCGGCCGTAATGCATAAAACGACTGCTAGTGCCATCTGAAGTCTTTGACGTCGAGTGCGCGCGTGTCTGCTGGTAGCATATCGTAGGAATTTAAGGATACAGCGTCCGAGGTGAGACAGTGCCCAGGCCAGAACAACATATATTCCGTTGAGGATCAAGCGTATCGGTTTCCCTATGGTCATTGGGACGTAAAGAAGCAGGTAGCATGCTGCCACGACAAGATACAAACTTATTATAAAAGTCGATATCGCCGCAATCGGCCAGCATTCAGGATTGAAGAGAACCTGCAGGCAGAACCAACAATCGATATTTTCACAAAAGTCTAAAGCACGGCAGACTGTTTCCACCGTCGCTACTTCTCTTCCCGTGCTCCATTTGAGCATGACCCGGTAGTCCTGGAGCGTATATTCGGGCGGGAATGTGGCCAAAACTGACAGCTCCTGGGTGTCGTAGCGCTTGCAGAAATGATCGGTGCAGATCTCAAAGGTGACATTGCTACGAGCCTTTGACACTAAGACTCCTTCATCAGTGCACGACATCTGTATTAGAGGAGCGTGAGGAGTTGAGATAACCCCGAGACAGCTTGCGGTCATCAAATAGAAAAGGAACCATTTTCTGGCTGTCTTACTACGTTGGGGAGAAGACGTCGACACCGCACTTATATTCTTCGGTCGGGTAGGACGTGGTCGAAGGTTGTAGCGGTGTGTTTGTGCCGTTCGTTCTTCGCTTTTTTCGGGTAGAGTAGGCTCATTGTACCCGGAATCTGCTGAATCATGGACGTCATTTAGGTTTTCTTCGAAGTCCATGCTGGATTCTTGAACTTCCAAAGGTACCAAGAGGTTGACGGGTCTTCGAATCTTCCTTTTTGAGGATGTCATCAACTCCACCTCACGAATAGCACCGTCTCTTCCATGCCTCACTTGGCTCACTCTTCCCATCTTCCACTCGTTGCGTGGAAGGACAGGATCAGAAACAAGCACAACGTCACCTACGGTAGGTGTTAACTGCCCTTGACGTCGGATAGCTGGTGAACGCTTTTGCGTTTCGCGCAGGTTGGTCAAATATTGTTCACGCCATATCTTCCAGAAGTTCTCTGTGAGTTGGCATGAAGTGCGTAAGGCCTCCACAATCTCGCAACGTGTTTGGAGGGCACGAACCTCTTGAGGGGAAAGGTAATCAGGGTCATCTGGATTCGTTTCTAGTACGTGATCCATAGGTAATGTCACTACCAGATCCTTTTGTATGAAGTCAATTGGGCGAATAGAGGTCAGCTCCTCATGAGTCGCGCTTTGATAGGTAAGCGGCCTGGAATTGAGGCATGCCTCTATTTCTGTTAGTACTGTGCGCAGATGATCTCCTGTTCGATGTTGAGCACCTCGAAGTGCCTTGTAGAGTGCTTGTTTCACTGACTTGATGAGCCGTTCGTAGAAGCCCCCTTGCCATGGGGCATAGGGTGTGATATAATTCCACTGGATCTCTTCGTTACTTATAGTCTTGAGGACGTTTCCTTGGTGCGTGGTTGCTTCTGCTAGAATTTTCGCACCGAGCAAAAAGGTAGGAGCGTTATCACACGTGATTGACGTAGGAACTCCTCTTCGTGCTATGAATCGACGTAAGGCATTTATAAAATCCTCCGTGCTCAAACTGTGGACCATTTCCAAATGGATAAGGCGCGTAACCGCACATGTGAAGATGCACCCGTAGGATTTATTCGAGTGGTCCGTGGTAGCAGGACAAGGCAAATCAAAGAAGTCTAACCCGATGTGTTCAAAAGGGCGGCTGCGTAGCACTCTGCGATCTGGGAGGTCAGTGGAATCCGGATACTGATATGGCAGCGCGTTGAAGCGCCTGCATTTCACACATTGCTGTACAAGTTTTCGCACTTGTTGACGTAGCTTTGGAATCCAGTACTTTGTGCGCACAGTTGCCATGGTATGTTCCACTCCACGATGATACGTCCCATGGGCTTCCTCTATAATCAGTCGGGCGAGTGGAGAATTTGGAGCAATAAAAATAGGACTTTTCGCCTCTTGGGTCAGTGATGCGTACCCTAGCCGTCCTTTGGAGCGCCAAATGTTCTCGTTATCAGAAAAAAGGCGTAAAGTATTCTCCATGGATTTCCGATAACTGGAGGTAAGATAAATGTCTTGATGATTACGGATCAGCGCCTTTCTTGCAGCGCGTATGTGGGATCCGTTGATTGCTGCGAGGTTCTCAGGGATCTCGTGCAGCACTCTCACTTTCTCCATGATCGCATTCACCCTTGCTGTAGGTAGCGCCTTCATAAGTCTCTTGAGAAAGATTAGTACGATGACTGCTACCCGTTTTGCGCGGGATAGTGTGCTCAATCGTGTAAGGTCGACGAACGCCCTCACTCTTTCGGGTGCAGTACCTGTTTCAATAGCTGTTACCACAACTTTTTCCGGTTCGTCGCTGGTGTCTTCGTAGAGGTGGTACACTGGGTGAGTCCATTTTTCTAGCGGTTCCTGCAAGAGCTTGGGACCTGTCCACCATGGGTGACTTCGGAGTTGGTCTTTGGACAGACCGCGTGTGCCCGCATCTGCGGGATTTTCTTTTGTGGTAACGTAACGAAATTCGACAGACAGGCCCTCTTTGCGCAAAGCTGAAACGATTTTTTGTATCTCTTTCATACGGTTGCTCACTAGGCGTCCCAGGCTCGTACTATGGACTGACGAGCCAAGCCAGCTCAGTGCGATCTGTGAGTCGGAGAAGATGTATACTTGTGGTGACTGTGTCACGCGAGATTTTATTGCGTGCCATACGGATTGCACCAACCGACATGCTAAAGTTAATGCATTCACCTCCAACTTCGGTACTGTCGTTTTGGAGCGCACTGAAGGTAGCTTACATTTCCCCATAGCGAGTGCTGCTCCGGTTTCATTGAACACATAAACGCTAGCTGCAATGGCTGTGGTACTTGCATCAGCAAATGCAGCTAAGTTGTAGTCAACGCCTCCTCTTAGAAATTGTCTTGGGAAAGATCCCTCAAATCCATGTATGTTGCGTGCAATGACTGCCCACTCCTCGTATAGGTCGTGAGGGAGACTCTCATCCCATGCGAAGTTGTGTTTCCACAGCTTCTGCTGGAAGCACTTTGCTTTCGTAAGGAGCGGGACAAGCCACCCCAGAGGGTCGTATATGGAGGCGATCCTTCTGGCTACAAGCCTTTTTGTAAGCGTTTCGTCCAGCGGAAATAGGCAGCGAATGGCAAGCGTATCGCTTTGAGCATCCCAAATTATGCCGAGAACCTTTTGGGATGTGCTCTGTGCTCCTATTTCTCTCGGGAATGCATCGTTCAGCGTTGTCTCATTAGAGAGAAACTGTCGCAAATTCATTCCCATGTCATCAAAGATGTGTCGCGCTTGTTCCGCCTTTTTTCGAACTTCTGCTGGTGATCTTGCGGTGAGTATGAGGTTGTCGACGTATAGATTTTCCCGTATTTCTTCAGCGAATTCCACATCTTCCACTGTTGTGCGTAAATGATGGCATACTGTTGCCCCAAGAAGAAATGGTGACGTGTTGATTCCGAACGTGACTCGCGTGAAACGGTATGTGGTGAGATTATCATCATCCACCGGCGCGTTCACGTTTTTCACCCAGAAGAACCTTGTAGCGTCACGGTCGAGTTCATGTAAGCGTATTTGCAAAAAAGCTTTTTCTACATCCGCGATCACTACATAAGGGGCTGTCCGAAATCGTAGAAGCATCGCATAAAGGTCGGGTAGTATCATCGGTCCTTGATGAAGTACATCATTGAGGGATGGTTGATTCGAAAAATGCGCTGATGCGTCAAAGACAATGCGCAACTTCGTGGTTTCCTTGTGAGGGGTGATAACGGGTTGGTGCGGAATGTAATGCAGCACGTCCCCTTCCAGTACCTTGTCGTTAGGGATTTCCTCAATAATTCCATGGTCTTTCTGATCTCGTATAGTATTGTCATACAGCCGTAATAAATCCGGTCGTTGTCTCAGTCTATTGAGTTCGCTATGTAGTCTTCTAAGGGCTATCGCTTTGTTCGAAGGTAATGGATCGTGACCTTCTTTGTATGGTAGTCGAACGTAGTAACCGTCATTACGCCTCTGAACCGTTTGATTGAAAAACTCAGAAACTTTTGCGTTGATCGCTTCCTTTTCCGCATCTTTGGTTCCGGTGAATTCGCATGTACCAGACGAATCCATGGTCCAGTACCTATCCCAGCGTTCCAGCTCTCCGTCGAAATTGGTAAGCGTGTTAACCGTGGCTGGCGATGGAATCATTTCTTCTTGCTCAAGCCCTCCTGTTTTTTGCCGATTACCTCCTTGTTTCCCTGAGAGTAAGTAGCCGAGCTTCGAAGGTATGAGATGCAAACCTGAAGGAAGGGTGTGTTGGGGACAAGGGGTTTGCAAGAATGTCCATAACTGATCGCAGCCAAGTAGTATTTCTGGAGCCCGAGGTGTGCCGTCTTGCGCTGTGGAAAGTACTATGTTGTTACATGAGAGGAATTTCATGTCCTCTTGAGTCAGCTTAGCTGCCTTTCCTGTACCGGTAAGTATCGGCGTTGTGCATAAGCGCAGCATGTGCTTTTGTCCATCCTGGTCCCATATTTCAACCGTAGCAACTTTGCAAGTCATAGTTTTCGGTATTTCCTCGCCGAATGTGCGCATTACCAATGTGCGTGTCGTTGAACAATCCAGATTCAACTGTTGCGCTAGCCTTTCACTTATGAAGGATTGGTCCGCACCGGTGTCTAAAAGTATCTCCACTTTTTTCTTCCGACTGCCACTTGCGTCACAAACCTTCGCGGAGCCCGTGAGTAATGACACACTTTCCCTGTGTGCTTCCTTACTCCCTGCGGACTGCATCACTACCGCCTCCTGCGGTACAACAGGTTCGTCGTCCTGCGCCGTTGTATCTCCTATGCTAGTGATCTGGATTGGGTTAACATGCGTGTCCTCTCGCTTAGGCTGTTCCCTGGCACGCTGATGCATGCCATATGATTTAGTCGGCGATTTAGGCAAAGGTCCCTTGGGAGGAGCCTTTTTCGTAGGTTGCGCCGGGGCTACGTTAAAACTCTTCTGACCCTGTGTACGCTGTGGACACAGCGTATGATGATGTCGTTTACCCTGACAGGTACGACATCCCTGACTTGTGCATTCCTTGAGGAAGTGTCCAGGTTTCCCACAGTTGAGGCAGAGTTTGCGTTCCAGCATTATATTGCGTCGTTCCGGTATGGTGGCGTACTGTGTGCAAATCGACGACTTGTGATGCTGCGACGCGCAAAACATACATTCATCGCCTCTGCTGCTTTTCCATGGAAGGTTCTTAGATTTCGAAGGCACCTCGTTGTCTGTGTTCCTTATTGCAACCATGTCGTTAATGCGCTCTTCTGTGCTGATCAACTGGTCAAGTAGCTGAACGACATGCTGCATGCTCCAGTCAGTTTCGCTGGTGTTATGAGAAAGAAGCGTTGTGAGTACCGTGCGTTGAAGAGACGCGTTGAACTTTGAGAGGACTTTTCTCACGAGATATGAGCCATTTAAGCTCACTTGCTCCTTTTCCAGCTGCGATATAGTTGGGATAAGATATTCCAACAGACGTCGCTGAGCGTGGATCCCCGAACTCTCTGCTTTTGCGCTTTCTAAGCGTCGTTGTAGTGTATCTATCAATTTTGTAGTGTCTCCATATTTCCTTCGAAGAAGCTTTACCGCTTCCTCGTAGTTATCATCGGTGACCGCGTAGCGTTTGATAACCTCTCGTGCCTCCCCTTGGAGTGAAAAAATCAAGTAGTTGAACTTTTGCAAGTTCGTTAATGGTTGTTCGTGAACGTTCGCGCAAAAAAGTTTCCAAAAGTTTTGGAACTCCCACACCTTTCCCGAAAACTTTGGGATAGGTATTGCCGGAAGTTTAGGCTTTCCGGGCTGTAGTATCCCCAAACCCTGTTGTCCCGGCGCGAAACTCATTGTTGGCGCATTTGTCGAGTTCGCATCCGGCGACTCTTGCATGATGTAAGGCGTGGTGTTCTCCATGAGTATGCGTCGTTGGTGCGCCGATCTTAATTTCGCGTTCAATTGGATTGCTAATGCATTAGCGCGATCAATGACACTATGTGCTGTATCGATATACTGCATGGCTTGTTTTTCATGTTCCTCGTCGATTGCCTCTGCGAGCGCGTCGATAGTGTTCGTAAACAAGCCAAGCGCATTACTCACCAGTTCGCTAGTGTCTTGAAGCTCAAACACGAAAGCTTGCGTTTGATCGAAATCATTGGATCCAGCGAGGTTGGTACACTGGGGCCTAGTTGGGATTCGAAGGAATCTATCAAGCGCGTAAGGTTGTTACAGTAGCGCGTTAAAAGTCCTTTCTGTGAGCGTAACGAAGTAGGCCCTGTTGAGGACATATCGAAAGGCAATAGTAGGCACCTTCCTCAGCGAACAATGGAAGTAGAAAATGAAGAAGCAGAAGTAAAGCAAATGAAAGCGTCGCGTGATTTCTCCTTTCCAAAATGGTTAGCGACAAGGTTGGCGAAGTAAGCGTCGCGTGTTTTCAAAGTTCCAAAATGTGTTCGCGACAAGTGGAAGTATAAAAAAACTTCAATTTCCGAAGTCGTACCTCTGTCCGGGCTCACAACTGAGCCGATGCACCATTTAAAGACTGACTTGGCGTATAGCAAGTATAGTCGTTAAATTTCGTCACAACACGACCACGCGATAAGATACCAAATTTATTATACCGCAATCGCCACCATATAAGGTACCTCAAACTTGGGTAATTAAACGAGAAAGTAGATGTCCAGATAAAATATGAAGCGTAAAATATGTATGGAACGACGGTCGGACCAGTGTCAGGCTCGGGCGCTTATATACGGAGTTCGCAGGTGGTGGTTCTCCAGCATTCCAAGGAAAAGCCCAGATGTTCGGTCCTTTTCGAAGTTCTTCCGACGTCCATAAGGCTTTTCTGTGTCAAAGAAAATTACAGCTGTTCCATGATGAATGATGACTAACATATATACTATGCACTTTTTCATCGCCTTACCCAAATCTTGCAACTCGCGGATCGCCGCGATACTGCGACTTTCCCAGCCACCAAACTGAAAATGTTGCAGCAACTGACGTGAGGTGTACGATCTGCGGGCGAACCTGCGAAGACGACAATGTGCTCATTCCCCTGAGGAAGTAGGAGAAGGAAGAGCGTCCAATAAGAAGCTCGAGAAGGAGATTATTCTGGAAAGGAAAAAAGCAAAGGAATCCCCGATTACGTCGTCATCAAGGACCGTTTTTCCAGCATCCCACCCGCAAAGCAAAGGGCGTGTTTGGACTCCAAAAACTCCAGCGAGATTGAGCCTCTGCCAACGCCGCTGCGATTGCGGCCACGCTCTCCTCGCAGCATCACGCTGGTGCGTAGCAAGATAGCGGATGGCGGCTCTCGCGGGCAAAGATTTGGATTACGAATTGAGATAACTTTAAAGAACTCTTGTGTCGCGCACTAACAAACCGTTAAGGGGGCACCTCGTCAACGCTTGTCCACCTGTCTATTACTCTCGGGGATGGAACAACTGTGTGCCTGATCTCAGACCCTTTAAATCAATTGCCTCGCCGTGGGAGCTCTTTCGCGATGCTCCGTTTTCGACTTCAATCTATGGGTGCTAGAGTCTTCTTAGCGTCGACCACTTCCATTCGCGACACGTCCTCTCTCATCAGTGCTTATTGTCATGACCTTAGCCAGCTCAATAAAAAATGAAAAACACTCATTCTTGGCTTTCTCGACGAATTCGTTTCCTACTTTCTTCGCAGCCGCATCCTCTTAGCACATCACTTTCACTTTCTTTTACAGTGGTCGTACAGTTTGATCGGAGGATTTACACTTCAAGGCGAATCCACAGTGCAAGAATTTTCTAATTTGCCCATACGATTGAAAACTTTTTGGAAAAGTTTGATCGTACAATATGGCATCACTCAAGAACGGAATGAATGATCTAAAGTGATCTGTCGTTGAGGAATTCTGCGAATAATGCAAACCACCCATCCACCAATAGCAAACGCAAACGTATTTTCAGATGATCGGTGGTTAATAGTGCATAAGGAACCGCTATCTTCTGTATATGTGTACCTCAGTGGATCAAGTCTCGTTCAAGCTAACCGAGCCTTCCGTGGTGTCATTCAATAGTGAGCCTACAAACTGAATGAAGTCGAAAACACTGAACTATATTGTCGCGTTTTCGCGAGAGATTTTTCAGAGGACATGATACGGAGGACTCGTAAGAATGGTGCAATGATTCAAAGGACGAAACGCAGCTGTACCAGGGTGGTCTTGACTGATAAACGTCGCTGCGCGGGATCCCATACTGGGTCGAAGGCCAAAACAAAAACGATTCAGTTCCCTCATTCTACTGGATTCTTCGTCGGATGTCTTGTTTTGTCTTTATACTTTTCTATCCTCGCTCATGCATGCGGTAGAATGAATCTTCTTGCCACCCACGCCCTTTCTTAGGAACTTTTGAGATTTTGAGATAGTTTTTGGTAGGCCTGACGTTTGAAAAGTTTGTCAAAATCACTTATCACCGGTCGAAACCAAATGCGCTCTATGAAGAGGAAACATTTATTTTGACATTTATTAGGACGATGTTCAATTGTTGATTATTCGATTGTTGAACTTGTTAACAGTTTTGTTTATTTTAACCTGTTTTTTTTGTTCAGTTACCCAACTTAGAGATAAACGATTCGAATGTTGGTATTCGTGTGTATAACCCACGCAGAAGTCGTGAACCACGGGGGACGAAAATTTTCAATAAGGATACGTATTGTTTTCTGATGCAGAAATGGATGGGCAAGAATTTTCAGCAGAAGATTGAAAAATGTGCGAAAAAGCTAAAAGTACCTTTCAGTATGAAAAGTGCGCGAAAACCTAGCGCGTGTACCGGGACGCAAGGTTTGAGGTTGTATGATTTGATGTTGATGACTTTGAACCCAATGATAGATGCTTCGCATTGATCGCGCGCTGCAAACTACACAAAAATTCAAGCTGTCGTTCACGAGGAAAGAGTTGGAAAGCACTCTTTCGAAGAGAGAGTGCACAGCTGAATGCTATCCTAACGAGGATATCCTTACACAGAAGCCGGCTCATCCCAAGGCGGTGGAGGAAGTCGTGGAGACATAATGAAAACAACATCGACGAGAACGCCTTATTGATGGAGGGAAATGGAACAGCAGACGAGAACAGCACAGAGGTAGATATGGATACGGACCACGAAGGTGAAGAACCACAATTCGATAGGGGAAAACGAGTTGCAAGAGCGTCTACAGAAGTCGAGAACGATGTAGAAATCGTGGAACCCCCTAGTCGGTCATAGAAGTACCTCACAAGACGGGCGCTTGCGAAATATATAGGATGAGGTGAAACCATGCGAGCATCAATGAAAGGATATGCAAATTATCGAACAGCTCGAAAGAGAACATAAGTGCCGTCCGAAAAATTTTGAGCAGGGAGAAACATGCCAAAAGGGAGAAAAATTTATGAGGTGTAGTTCTATGAAGCAAATGTGTTCATTACTCCAACCCTTGTGTCGTCGTGCGCCTACCCAAGAAACGCCAAGTCCCGATAGGAAAAAGGAGGTGCTAACTGTGGATGGATGGATATTCTCCCACGGCCGTCGTACATATTCAAAGTACCACTTCACATGCCTGTCATTGTGAATTTCCCGGTCATTATTCCGCTATTTGCGGCCTTCCGAGTTCAGCGAAGACATAGACACAGACACATACGACGCATACAAGCAGGCGCATAACAAACGTTGAGAAGGTTAAGAAAAGTTGACATTCTTGCAGCGCGCTGAGCATTATTTACGTCACCAAATTTGATCTACTCCTCTATGCTCCGGAGCATTTGAATTCATTCGTAATCAAACTTTGAACGCTTTCTTTCCGGGTATCGTTAATCCGCGATGAAATCCTTTTTTAGAAAACATGGCACGAAGATTTGGGCGGAAGTGGTGTAGTGGCAAGTGGCACGCTTCACCACGCGAGCGGTCCGGGGATCAAATCCTGGGTCGTGAGTCGCCCGGGCCAACCAAGCCTTCCATCCCTCCGGGGTCGGTTAATTGGTACCAGACTTGTCTGGGAGGATAAAAACACTGACTTGTACATCGGCTGGCCCCCGCAAGTCATTGTATAGGC